>JYCQ01000219.1:0-161261 GCA_000931505.1 Hypoxylon sp. E7406B | reverse complement strand
TTTTTAATATTAATTATTTAATTATTTATTTTTTTAATTTTTATTTAATTAAATATTAATTTTTTAAAAATAAATAATAATTATTTTATAAAAATTAAAATAAATTAATATATAAATTATACTTTTTAATATTATTTTAATTTAACGTTTATTTATAATTAATTAAATTTAATTTTTATAATTAATTAAAAAGTAAAAATCTCATTTACCCGATTAATTATAAAGCTTAAATCGAGATTACGTTGCTTATTTTTCTTAACATAAACCTTTAAGTAAACTTAAGGCATATTTAGAGCTAACGGTAAGGCAAGGCTGCGAATCAGGGGTCCCCCACTGAGCTGGAGCGCGCCCCAATCTCCCCCGTACTACGACATCTTCCATCTTTGTCCATACATGTATGTATCTGCGAGCTGTGGCTGTTTTTTAGCGCAGCGCCTTAAAGTTGAGACCTTCAATGTTGCTTCCAACACGACACAGCTTGGCGCTTTGCATACGAGACTAGTTTCCGAGAATAGAATGGAAACCCAAGCCACCGCCTCTGCGCTCCCCGTGACTGTTGACTGTCTCGGCATTATTCTGAGACCGGCAGCTGTTAAAATGGGGGAATTTCAGGTCATTTGATGCATAAGAAAAAGGAACATCTATATTGCCTCTTCACCGAGCGCACTGTTACAAAACTACCTACTTAAGGTACTAGGTAATATCCCACGAGATAACAGCGTTGCGTAACACTCGCGAATTACAGATGCAACGGAATCATACATATCGGAAGTTATCATGGAGCCTTATCGTGTCACACGAACGTATTGTGTAACGGGCTGAAGCGACAACTTGATAACCCACTTCAGCTCTCTCAGCAATGTCTCACTACCTACACGCGCTGCCGCTTCGGGTTGGTCTCAGAATGGGTTAAAGGTACATCATGGTCAAGTGGGGTTCTAGCCGCATTAATCCCCTATCATTTGCTATCTACCAGGTAGGTATCGATGGGCTTGAGTCATCGTACTGACTCCCAGCTCTTGATACAGGAGACACGGATTGCTTGCATTTACTTCATATCATGATATCGTGATCTAATAAGTAGGCTATATTCAACAAGTTGCATCCCAGCAAGCGCACTTATACTCAGCTATTGTTATTTGACCCGTCTCTCCACTTCTAGGGTTATCCCTACTCCCAAAGATATTTCCATGTAGTTCCGCAGCGACGCCAATTGCCCMCCTCCAGAAGCCATTTTGTGTTAGTGCTATTTGGGTTGAGCTGCTTCATTGGATTCATTTCCGGGAGCTGACATGCATAGCACGCTTGACAGAGTGTTTTCTCAGAACCTGCACGGATTCCCTCTTTTCAAAAGATGTTGATCCATTTAGTGTTAACCCCGACGACCTTTACTTACGTCGATATAGTTACACGAAGAAAATTATTTAGGAAGCATTTTAGCGATTAACTATGAGATACCCCTTTCAGCATAAGGGGTAATTACATACAACTAACTTCTAGCAAAGCACCGCATCTAATCTGCAGTCTGCACAAGCTGTCACATACGTCCTCTGTCACGAGCGACCTCACTGTGAACTTCCAGTCCCCGTGGTAGACAAGCTTCTCGTGAAGCTATTCCAGTAATACGCGCAGTAACCTTCTAAAACCCCTGGGTGGTCCTCTGGCATTTCTGGCCAATTGTCTATCGGAGCGTAGTCGGTCATAATCCAACTCGGGAATCCGGGAAATACTACCGCTTGTGATTGCTGTGTGAGGAAGTTCCCAGCCAATCCATCCAGTGATGTTTCCTTGATCGTCTACCAAAACATTCACGGCATCGTATTCAGGAGGGCGGATCACAAAGACAGTATTTGATGCCAGGGCTGAGAAATTGGATAACATGAAACGCGCTTCATCGAGCAGGCCCGTGGCCGATGGGTGGTCATGAAAAGCCCTTTTTTTTTAGCCTCGATGAAGGCATCGGTAGAGTCGAAAGGCCCCAAAGAGATGACTCGCAGAACACCATCATCATCCCTATGCCAGGCCCTATGGAGCTGCCATCTTCGCCTGATATAGAGCCAATCTTGTCGAAAGAGACACGAGAACATTCAGCCATCAATCTTGCAACATTTTCTAGGACATTGAGACGAAACGCTTCTCGGGACGTAGTGGGAGTACTCTTCTTATTATACCAGACCTGCGATATAGGTGTGCCTGACGCAAAGCTCATACATACCTAGGTAGTATGGAGCCTTGATCACATTTTCACCTGTTACGTCAAAATCGTACGCCTTCGGCACTGGAATCGACGTCTTCTTGGAAACGAATCGCAATGTGGCAACTTGAGATTCAATTGCATGCGCTGCTGTCTCGGTCATGCCTGAGCCCCAACCGGAAAGGGGGATGCGGATCACAAGCTTGATATCGTCTAGTTGAATAGTGGACCAAAATCTCTCAAGTTGACATTCATAGTTTCGGAGGGGAAAATGTGTTTTTTTTGTCAAATAGCATGTGAAACACTCTTGTAGGCTAGCCTTCAATACATAGTGAGATAGTTTAGCTTGATTGGTAGGAATATAAGCCGATTAAATATAGATTTCTCTCTTACTCGCCTTTTAAAGGTGTATAAGTCAAAGAAATAAATGTTTTGAGACGTATCAATAGGAGTTACAGGCTAGGTTGTAGTGTTTCGGGCATAATTGCATGTCACTCTGTTTATCATTTATTTTGGGCTTTCCTATAGCTTAGTGCCTACCTACTCAGAGGCTGTATGGTGTCGTTTTGTTCGATACCCTTTGTGCTATTGTTTCGTGTATAGTGTACACGACCATAACTTCTATATCCCAAGGTTTCAGAATAAAGCCATGGCTCTTATTGAAATAATTCAAGAACAGGAAAATAACAGGGTAACATTATTCACATTCTTGAAGAGTGGAGTATATATGATCTATCTAACCATGTATCCGAATGGGCACCTCATATATCAAATTTCATCATCCTCCAGATATGTTCAAAAGGGACCTTGCTTGACATCAGCAACCAATTGAGTCACTTCCGCCACGTCGCTGATTTCTGCCAGAACCTCCTTGCGTAATGACGTGTTCTTCGCATCCTCCAGTTCCTTTTCATCATTATCATGTTAGCAATGTGAACTCTCAGGGATAGATGATATTTTGTGTACTTACAGCTTGGCTTKCGAAGCCCCTAAGGATGGCAAGTTTCTTCTCGGGAAGGTTCAACGAGCTTCCGTAAATGGCCCCTGAGGCGTTGGTTTTCGCCACGCTCGATTGAATCTTGCTCAATACACTCTTCACCTCCTCGTCGCTCAATGCTTTCTTGGGGCTGATCAGCAATACCTCCAAGACAGGCCCCCCACGTAGGAGATGCGCTCCATCATTCGTCTCGAATAGGTTCAGCTCCGCGGGACCGCTCGCCAAGGGTTTTAGCGATGCCATAAGGGTCTCATAGGCCGTGGATTTAACGAAGTCATGGAACGCGGATTCGCGAGGCCATTCTAATGTGGTCAGAAACATTGACACGAACGCGGATCGACAGACTCTTCCACTTACGGAGGACGATGACCTCTTTGTAATCTGCGGACACGTCTTTTCCATTTTCCGTACCCACCCACCCTTGCAGTACTTCCAGAACGCCGCCGTCCTTGAAGGCTTTGAATGCAATGGCAGGAAGTTTTTCCTTCGCCTCCTTAATTACTTCCGGGTCTTTCTTGAGTTGAGGAAAGACGACTTCGATGATTGCCATGTTGAATCGAGGTTGTTTGGCGATAATATGTGGTGGGTTTGTATGGTTGAGTACTCGTGTGTTGAAGAGTTGGATGCAAGTTGATGACTTAAACGTGTTCTGAGATTCGCTACCCAGCTTGGCCTATATATGTTATATTTGTCTTCCATCAGACTCATCACTGTTAGTTTCACACCGTACTCGGAAATGTATGAGACCCATTCCTGAGCAATTGTGCCGCATACACTCGGAAGAAGAATGTCCCTGGAATCCACTAACACCGTAGTACTCCGGCGTTTTGATGCTCATCGGGGGCCAATCACGGGCCTCGAAATGCGGCGTTGCGGCGGTTGGATTACCAAGGGGGCCGGAGTTGCGGAGTCTAGCCCTATTTGGGAAGCGAGTAATATGAATCATTCCCACTCCCCCCTGCGGAGGTCTGACATTCAACTGCGGAGGATTACCAGCCAGCGGCTTCCGCTACTCCTCGTGCTCAATACTTGTCGGCATTCAACATGGCCTCCCGCCAAAAGTCCTGCGTGCCATGTGCGAAAGCGAAACGCCGATGCGAACCACAAACGCCGAAATGCCCCCGCTGTGCGCGGCGGGGCGCCAATTGCTACTACAAGAACCAGCCGATCAGGGTTTCCGTCGGGAGCGATGGAGATGACTCAGGTTCTGTTGCGGAATTTGGCAACGCCGCACCACTCTCAAGTGAATATGGATCTCTAGATACCCAATTGAGACAAGAGGGCGGGAGAAGAGGCACTTCCCCAGGCAGAGACGGTCTGTCGATTTCCCAGCAAATTCGTATGCCTGGGCTCCACCCCGAATGTCCATTCATAGTGCCGGTGTCGACGTTGGATAAGCGGTCAATTCAAAGCTTGACGCGTGACGTGATGAGCTGGCCTGGCAAGTTCGTGCGAAGGCTAGAAGCCCCTTTCATCCATTCGTCCCTGCTTGACGCGACGTCTCTACCCGGCCCCCTTGAAGATGCCTTCACTGCATGCGCTACTTACGCTTGCAGAGAAGAGAGCACCAAGGATTTAGTGCTGGTAATCATTGAAAGGAAAGTAAACCAGCTCATCGCCATGGACCTGTCCGCTTTATCTATCGAGGCGCATGTTGCTGCGCTACAAGCACTTCTCATCCTTCACACCATTCAGCTTTGGGACGGTGACATCAGGCAGCGAGGTCAAGCCGAGATGCACTCGTATGTCCTTGAGAGCTGGGCCCTGCAGCTACACAGACGTGTGGTGGAAGTCTCGAAGAAGCAAGATTCCCTCATTACATGGGAATGGTGGATCACGCTTGAAAGTGCACGACGCACTGCCATCGTAGTGATGATGGCGCAGGGCATCTACGAGATGAATAAGTATGGCGTCTGCTCGTACGTCCCGAGTCTGGCTGATATGTCCTTCACGACCCACGACGGCCCCTGGAATGCCCAAAGTCCAGGCGATTGGAAGGAGAGGATTGTGTGCCTGGATGCGACTGTTACGAATTATGGCGATTACGCAAGTACCTGGATTGGATCTGAGCACAACCCCGAAAGTGAATTCGGACGGTTCCTACTCAAGCCGTGTCCTACATACGTTGACAAGAGCTTACTTCTTCCAAATTGAAATATTAGCATAATGGGATAAAACATCAGGTGGAGCTGTATCAAAGACGAGGCCTTGCACATTACTTAGATTAAAAGCAGTTTCCGTTGAGCTTAGCCGTCCAGAAGGGGCGGACAAGCACTGTAAAATAGAATAGACTACCTAGATTAGATGCCCCTCTCATTTTCGGTTTAAGGATAACATTGTTATGCGAAGGGACCTAAGCCCATCTACCCAGGATCGCGTTATACATACGAGAGATCATCCTTTATCCACACTACTTCAAGAATCATCCTCTTAACATGTCTAGGCTTCCAACCCCTAGACCTCCTCAGATCGAGCCTTCGACAAGCATCCGAACTGTCATAAGACCATCTCCTAGTATTTGAAAACCACGAACGTAGGCGTGAATATCTCATATCTCATACCATGTCTTCCTTGCGGAATACAATTTGCCTCGTTTATTTCAGATGACTGGCAGTTTCTGCTGTCGCGCCGCTGAGATGCGTCGATATTGCTGACGAGATGTAAGCGGACGGGCACAAGACCCACACGAACACGCAACCACCCCCTTTTTGTTCCTCCCTTCGAAGAATGGCATACTATCACATAATAAGTCCGTTTCTGGGTATATGCTGGATATTAAGCTAGCTAAATTTCAGTTATTTGCATTTATCTATTGCTGGCCTTCTTTCTTTGACTACCTTGCGCGCCCCTTGCGTAATACTATCACCCCCTGCATTATACCGGGTCTCTTTGACTCAGGATCTTGGATTTTATTGGTTCAAACTCTGTGGTACATGTCGGTATTTCTGGGCCAAGATGGGGCGAGGAAACCGAGAGGATCAGGCAAAAAAAAGTCACAGGACATTCGATACTGTAGGCGTGTAAAGATTCCAACCTGCAGTACAACGGCACACTAGACACTAAGTCCGTCAGCTTTAGAAGGACTCGTTAACCCTTACAGAACCACATACTACGTCCCAAGGCTAGTAGATTATCCAAACCTGTATACCGGTTTCATGTACCTGGCAGGGCTGCCTTTTTCTTTATAAGTTAAGATACATAGGGTTCAGTCCATTTATGATGTCTTCACCACAGAGCCGGATAGCGGAGCTGGCGGCCACCATCGCAACTCACACTCATCGAATCGACGATTACCTTGCTGGAAAGGGGCTGCCACACCCATCATTTGAGGCGGACGGCCCCGTCGATCTAGGGTTACCACCCGATCTTGAGCAATCTCGGAGTCTAGTCATCGAAGCAACTCAGGAGCTTAACGACCTTCTTCAGGGCCCGAGAAATATACTTTTCAACCATTCGGTCTGTACCTGCACCTCCAGTGAAGTTGTGTCAGTAGTACCTACCCCCTAGCTAACAGCCCAATAGCACAATCAGCTGCTTCCTATGAAGTTCGTATCGCAATTTGGGATTGCCAAGAAAGTACCCCTGGATGGTGAGATCACGTATGAAGAACTAGCAGCTAGTATCGGCGTCGACTCTGCTGCGGTCTGCCGTATCTTGCGCTTCGCTATTGCATGTCACGTCTTCAAAGAGCCGCGTCCTGGGGTGGTCGCCCACTCCGCAGCTTCTAGACAGGTTGCGGAGGACCAAGCTATGGCAGATTGGGCTAGTGCCAATGTAAATGATATGTGGCCATCGGCAGAGAAAGCTGTCGAGGCGTTGGTCAAGTGGCCACTAGCCGAAGAGCCGAATCAGACCGTGAGAAATATGTCACCTACATTCATGGTATTGCACTAACAATCTCTAACCTAGGGTTTCTCATTAGCCAATGAAACGGATGACTCTTTCTACATCGAGCTCTCTAAGAACCCTGAGCGAGCACGCCGTTTCGGTGGAGCCATGAGCTTCTTCACCACGGGTCCTCGATATTCGTTGAGTCACCTGACAGACAACTATTCTTGGGACTCACTAGACTCCAGGACCGTCGTCGACGTAGGAGGTTCCCACGGAGACATTGCATTCGCTCTAGCACGGAAATATCCTAACCTTCATTTGATCGTCCAAGAACTTCCTGAGGTAGTCGCCAACTCAAAGAAAGAGGCAGGCCTAAACGTTGAATTCATGGCCCATGACTTCTTTGAGGAACAGCCCGTCAAGGGTGCTGATGTTTATATCTTCCGTCAGATCTTTCACAACTGGCCCGATAAGTATTGTGTGAAGATCCTCAAGGCTCTGACACCAGCTCTCAAGAGGGACTCCCGCGTTCTTGCCATGGACTTCGTGATGCCGCCTCCTGGCGTGCTCCCTAACACTGTTGAACGAAAGTTGAGGTATTAACTCATGTTTCATTTGGATACAGTATCCGGGACACTAACAACTTTCTAACTTAGGGCAATGGACCTGACGATGCTTGAAATCGGCAATGCCAAGGAACGTGACCTTGGCGAGTGGCAATCTCTATTTAAGCAGGCTGACCCACGATTTGTTTTCAAAGGCGTGAAGCAACCACCGGGCTCTAGTCTAAGCATCCTCGAGGTAACTTGGGAGGGGTGAAGGAAAGTATAATTCGTCACTTTGATAGGAGTGATGGGAATCTATACGAGTATTTCTTGGCTGAAAGTCTCATAAATCTTGCTCATTATGATGCCCCTAGTTCTGAAAGTCGCCACCCATCATTTGATTAAAGAATGGGTCAATACCGGGCATGGCTGAGTTGAAAAGGTCCATAATGTCTGTGCCAATGGGAATCTCGTCATCCATCTCAAAGTATCTGTCGTTTATCGGGAACAGTAGGGTATCATCCAGAGTTAGGCCAACATTATCATCAAATACAAGCCCGTCGGAAACCTAGGAAGTGTCAATAACAGATTTCTTAATGTAGCCTGAAGAGTCCTGTACTCACCTGTGTCGGCTCGAGGTTGGGAGGAGAATTAAGTGTCGTCGATATCCCATTTTCACGAGCTACTTGAGATTCAGTCCGGTCGAGCGAGTTGGGATGCACAAGCGACGACTTTATAAGCGCTGGAGACTGCGTATCAAGGGATGGGTTTAAACTGTCTTCGCTTCTTATTGTGTTCACATACTCCCTAGCAATATGTGCGAATTCGCCGATCAGCGAACCTGGAAGGCTGCCGCCGCTTGCATACTCGATCCTGCTGAAGTGACCCCCGGCCATATCGAGGAGAGCCAAATTCGTTGCTGTCCCAGCGTGCTTGGGATTTGTAACTACCAAGTCAAATAGAACGAAGAGAGCTACGACTGGGATTCCTGCCATTATCCTATTGTCAAAGTGTAAGTTAAGAGAAAGCCAGCCGGATGGGCCCTCAAGATAGGGATAGGAACGAAATTAGGTACGTACCAAAGGGGTGTGTTTGGTTCCACATCAATGAAAGCTGTCAACTCTAATACGGAACGTGATGTTTCCATCATAACTCTCGTGCTCTCGGCCTGGCGAGCTTGGCTCACAACGTTACTAGTATTTGCCGCCAAGTGTAATGTCGCACGACAGAGACTCAACTTAAAGCTGTTATAGTATAAATGGATCCTGAGAGCGGCTAACCGTAGTAATGCGCCCTGTATCGCGTGTGCCCGGTAGGGCTCACCCGGTCTGATATCCGCTGGTATTGACATTCGCCATTGTTCTAATTCTTTTTCACATTGGTCGATTACAGCCAGATAATATGCCTTCGGATCGTCCGTCCCTGCAATTGAGAAGAGCGAAGTCATCGCCTTCGATAGCAATCGGGCGTACCTCGCAGTTGTGAGAAGCCAGTCAAGTTCTCCAATAATTGCATCTGGGACCGTGGGGACTGGTATCACGATATTATGATCGACAAATAACTATGATTGTTAGCATTCTAGACCATAAATACCTATGGAGGTCAGGTAGGAAAATGACAGGATAAACGTACGGAATTCCTTCCGAAGTGGAAATTGGTTATCTTTTCAATTGTATACAGGACCCAAAATGCCCTATGGTAGCCAGCGCGTGCCTTGCCGCTTAGATTTGAACGACCAAGATTCTGCGCCCTTCTAGTCGCTTCGGATAATATGAAATGCTCGATTGCTATGCAAGATAGACTGTAGTTCCATATGTTAATAATTATCACCTCCCAAAAAAAAAAATCCGGATGCTCTCTTGAGCCCTAGAAATACTTGGAATTTCACGAGAGAGTCAAGTAGAGACTCGGATAAAACGTACTTAAGGGAAAATACAGCCATGGCGGTCATCGCTTGAAGCACATCCAAAGAATCCGGTAGCGCGAGGAGGTCGGGGAAAATGGCGAATGCCCTTGTTAGGAATTGCCAAGCCCTCCCTTTTCCAGGTTCAAATCTTCCTCCAGTAGAAGTTTGACATCCCAAGGCCACAACGGCGTAATACAGTGCGTACATTGGTTTATTATGGGCGAGACGGCCAGGAAAATCAGAGCTGAAAGCCATCTCTTCAAACTCCTTCTGGTCCAGGAATGGATAAAAGGGATGAATCTGCTCAAAGTATACTGAATGGTAGGTCAGATGACTGCAATGGATAGGGTGTAGTTAAGAAAACAAACTTTTAATGTTAGCATTAGCTTCGGCTCTGTCTGTGAATGTAAAAACATCCTTTTGGTTCTCCTTGACTACACCCGTGGAGCCCGGGGGAGCCACCTCTGCTATGAACGGCAGTCAGCATTTCAACGCAAGATACTCTGAAGTCTTGAAGAATCATTCCGAAGCTCAATAACTCGAGATAGTCTCTCAATATTTGCTCCTTTGTAACAGCCCAAGAAAGGAAAGACATATACTCATGATATGCTTACCAGGGTGTTGCAGCCGAGTAACGATCACCATAGATATCCTCTTAACTAATTCTTTTACTCTGTCATTTCGGAGACGGGAAGACAGGTATAGCAACCGATTGTCGGAGAAGAAGGTCAAACTGGCGTTTCCAACTGATTCGCGCCATATCAGCAACTCAGCAACTCAATTATCATGAAATATGGCCATGACGTACTGACAAGTCCGATCCCCTAGAACACTTAGCATTTACTCCGTATAATTCGTACTCTGGCTAGTATACCTTCACGGCGAACGGCTTCTCGTTCTTAAGAGCTCCAGCCGTCCGAGCTCTTGCCAATAGCCGGTCGACATACAGCTCAGGCAGTGGCTGTCGAGGCTTTACGGGGAGAAATATTAGCCATAGATCTGCCAAGGCCTACCATACCTGATGAAAACTGACACTTTCAGCGGCTTGGGAGACACTTGAAGATTCGACCCCTGGAGAAAGGGGKGATGTAAGGATGCTATTAACTGTGGGTTCCACCCTAGTTAGTTGTCTAAACTCATGTTAACCATTCAACAAGGCGCTCACCATTCCGTCTCTGTGGTATTTTCCTGCGACTAAAATGGCAGTGTGCCTTTCGGCGCTTCACGGAATCAAATTAGCCCCTTTGGAAAGTCGACGACTTAGTGGTGGTTTAACATACGACACAGTTCTCGCAAGGACCAGGGTACCCTGTTGATTGGCTTGAGCCTCATGGATACAGCGCTGTATCGGTAGATGCGTGACATGCTTACCGTTACATCGGACTTTGCGTGCCTTGCAAGAGTCGCAGCTTTTCAGAATTTCCATTCTTCTCTCTGAGAATAACTCGGTGCTTCATCTATTCGAAAGAAGGAAATAGATGGCGTCCGGATGAAGAGAGAGCCGACGCCTGATGACATCCTAGTCTCAGCCATAGATGTACAAGACTAACCGCATAAAGTAGGTCGGCCCCGAGCGCTATGACCACATATAGCTGTCAGCTTGCGACCATTGCCGAAGCCATCGCAACTTCGTTAACTGTGAACTCGGAAATTGTTTTACGGACTGATTTTTTATTAACGTTTATATGGGGTTCTATTCGTATTTAATTAACAATCCATTGCGACATAATAAGGAGCACCTCGGTAGCCATCTTACCAGTGCCCGAGATGTTCGCCGAAGTAAGCAAGTTGCCCCTAAGTTCGGGCGGCTTGCAGGCATCCAGTGCGTGTCTGAAGGTAGGCTTCAGGTATGAGGCATATTTGTATTTAAATCCGTTATCCCAGCTGCATGTGAGCCTCTATTGGAATGGAAGTTGCGATCTAGTTAGAGTACGATTACGGCCCTGCAGCCATGCTTAACTCAAGTCACGTTGGCATCGAAGAGGAAGCAAAAGCGACCGGCCCGATAGAAGACCCAGATTCAACTATGGACGAAAAGGAGACAGAACAGCATTCGCTTTCATCCGATATGTCATCGTTGCCTGGCGAAAATGATCGAGTAGCTACGTTAGCTAGAACGCTCACTAGGGAAACTACTCGGTCTCATCACTATCAAGATGTGAACCCCTTTCTAGATCCGCCTCCTGAGCTCGATCCAAATTCTTCCCAATTCGATGCAAGAAAGTGGGCAAGAGCTCTTTTACATGCCTTCGCTCGGGATCCCGACAAATATCCTCGGCCGCCTGTTGGTGTCTCCTGGCGTGACCTAGGGGTACATGGTTTTGGCAAAGACACGGACTACCAGAAAGACATCCTCAATATTCTTTGGCGAGCACCTCTAATCGCTAGAGAATGGATTTCACATAGACAGCGGAAGATCCAGATCCTAGATGGCTTCGATGGATTGGTCAAAAGTGGTGAAATGCTTTTGGTTTTGGGTCGGCCTGGCAGGTATGCAACCATCTTTGTGTAATTCTTCCCCGCTATGAAAGATACCGACCTAACAATACTTATGTCTAGTGGAGTTTCAACTTTGCTGAAGACTATCGCCGGACATGTTCATGGTCTATATCTTGATCAAGGTTCTCATATCAACTATCAAGGTTCGCAGTAAATCTTCAGAATGAAAGGTGCAAACAGGTACTAACGAAGAGTTATAAGGTATACCATGGGATATCATGCACAGCCGCTTCCGTGGAGAAGTCATTTATCAGGCCGAGAACGACATCCATTTCCCTCAGTTGACAGTTGGCCAGACGTTGCAATTCGCAGCACTGGCTCGCACGCCAAAGAATCGCCTTCCGGGCGTCAGTCGCGAGTTGTACGCAAAGTGTTTGAGGGACGTGGTAATGGCTGTCTTCGGTATATCTCACACCGTGAACACAAGATTGGGGAACGACTTCATTCGAGGGGTAAGCGGTGGCGAGAGGAAACGTGTGAGCATTGCTGAAGTCACTTTGAACCAAAGTGCTATTCAATGCTGGGACAACAGTACCCGGGGCTTGGATTCAGCAACTGCTCTTGAGTTTGCCAAAACGCTTAAACTCTCCACTGAGTTGGGAGAGACCGCGGCCATCGTTGCTATGTATCAGGCTTCACAGCCCGCCTACGATGTAAGTTATAATTTCGGGTACTTTGCTCTATCCCCACACCAATCTCTTACACTGCAATAGGTTTTCGACAAGGTGGCATTATTATACAAAGGGAGGCAGATCTACTTCGGCCCCAAGGACGACGCAAAGAAGTATTTTACCGATCTTGGATACCATTGCCCCGACCGCCAGACTACGGCTGACTTTCTCACATCTCTCACAAACCCATCTGAGCGAGTAGTCCAGCCAGGTTTTGAGGATAGAGTCCCGCGTACACCCGACGAGTTTGCCCAAGTATGGAAGCACAGTGAAGCAAGAGCGCGGCTTCTAAGGGAGATTGATCGTTTCGAAGAGGAATTTCCCACTAAGGGGCGCCACTTTGAAATGCTAAAGGAGTCCCGGAAAACCCAACAAGCTTCGTTCACGTGAGTCCCTATTCTAATTATGAGAATCCGAGGAGGCTTGTTCTCTAATTGTTTCTCAGGCGAAGTAAGAGTCCTTACACCATTTCCATCCCGATGCAGACCCAGCTCTGCATGACTCGTGGTTTTCAGCGAATTTCTGGAGATAAAACCTTCGTCGTGGTCACCATCCTAGCCAACTTCGTTATATCCTTGACGCTCGGAAGCATCTACTATAAACTCCCTCCTGTCGCCGAGAGCATGAACAGTAGATGTATCTTGCTCTATTTTGCTATCGTTTTCAATGCTCTAAGCAGCGCTTTGGAGGTAAGAGTCCTGGAACCTACCTGGATGCAGCAGAAAATGACTGACCATTTAAGATATTTTCTCTCTATGCCCAACGACCTATCGTGGAGAAGCAGTCTCGTTACGCCCTGTACCATCCCTTCGCCGAGGCAGTCGCTTCTATCATTTGTGACCTTCCGACCAAGATTCTCTCTGTTCTCTGTTTCAATATCCCCTTATACTTCATGGCTCAATTGAGACAGGAAGCAGGCGCCTTCTTCATATTCCTACTGTTTGGATTCACCTGTACGCTGACTATGTCCATGATTCTCCGGACCATTGCGCAAACATCTAGAACCATACAGCAAGCAATAACGCCTGCAGCTATCTTCATTCTGGCTCTGGTTATCTATACCGGGTTTATTCTTCCCACGAGAAGTATGCAAGGCTGGCTTCGATGGATCAATTACCTGGATCCGATTTCCTACGCGTATGAAAGCCTTGCCGCGAACGAGTTCTCCAGACGGCAGTTTACTTGCTCTCAGTTTGTGCCAATGGGACCTCCATATACGAACGCTACTCCATTTGAAAGGGCGTGTTCTGTTGCAGGGGCCTTGCCCGGCCAAAATTTCGTCGAGGGGGACACGTTTATCAACGGAAACTTCGGGTTTTACTATTCTCACGTTTGGAGGTACGTTCGAGTTATACCTAAGGTGGAATGCTTGTCACTGATTTCTTGATAGGAATTTCGGCATTCTTATCGGGTATATCATTTTCTTCACAGTAGTCTACATGCTTGCGGCGGAATACCTCTCACTTGAACCTTCCAAGGGTGAAGTGCTTGTTTTTCGTCGTAACCATACCGTTTCGAATTCCATGAAATCCCGTGAAGACGAAGAGTCTGGAGTCGTAGGCGGTCCMCCCGCCAAGGAGACCGGCGATAACAGCATATCCGATGCCCCTCCCGAACATCATGCCAAAATACAGAACCAGAAGTCGATTTTCCACTGGACTGATGTCTGCTACGACATCACCATAAAGGGGCAACCAAGGCGAATTCTGGACCGTGTTGATGGATGGATAAAGCCTGGGACGTTGACCGCACTCATGGTATGCACTTTTATTATATTACTGAAACTTGGGGGCCAGATTTAATGGATATTCTAGGGTGCCACTGGAGCAGGGAAGACCACACTGCTCGATGTATTGGCTGACCGTGTTACTATGGGCGTCGTCAACGGCGATATTCTAGTTAATGGGATTCGTCGTGGCAATGCATTCCAAAGGCAAACCGGATACGTTCAGCAGCAGGACATACATCTAGAGACGGCGACTATTAGAGAAGCCCTACGATTTAGCGCGGCGCTTCGGCAATCCTACCACGTTCCAACGGAAGAAAAGCACTCCTATGTGGAGGAAGTCATCAAGCTCTTGGATATGGAAGAGTACGCCGATGCTATAATTGGCGTCCCTGGAGAAGGTACGTCCCTTTTTCATTGAAAGAGACCTATGGAGCTAACGTGTAGATCTTTCAGGCTTGAATGTTGAGCAACGCAAGCGTCTGACAATAGGGGTTGAGCTCGCTGCCAAGCCGGACTTACTCCTTTTTCTCGACGAGCCTACGTCCGGTTTGGACAGCCAAACAGCGTGGTCAATCGCAAGTCTATTGAGGAAGTTGTCTGACAATGGTCAGGCTATCTTATGTACTATTCATCAGCCTTCAGCTATGTTATTCCAGCAATTCGACCGACTACTCCTGCTAAGTTTCGGAGGAAAGACGGTATACTTCGGGGACATCGGACAAAACGCCGAAGCGCTCACTAGTTACTTCGAACGGCATGGGGCTACGCCCTGCGGCGTTGACGAGAACCCTGCCGAGTGGATGTTGCGAGTCATTGGAGCTGCGCCCGGAGCCCACGCCGACCAGAACTGGGCTGAAACCTGGCGCAACAGTAAAGAATTCGAGGATATTCGTAAAGAGCTGAGAGTCATGGAACTAGGGCCTCCGGCCACCGACAATGTGCGTCAGGAGGTGCAAATGTCTACAGCGTACTACGCAACCCCCTTTCACTATCAATTCTTCTTATGCGCCAAGAGAGCATTTGAACAATATTGGCGCAGCCCTTCGTATATCTACGCCAAGTTGATACTGTGCGGCGGCACAGTAAGTCTAATTGCAGCCCCTATTGTTCACCTTCCTGCTAATTCTGCTATAGTCCCTTTTTATCGGAGTGTCTTTCTACGACTCCAAGCTAACATTGTCCGGCCTTCAAAACCAAATGTTCGCCATATTCATGTTGCTTGTCATCTTTGCCTTCCTCGTTTACCAAACCATGCCCCAGTTCATTCTCCAGAGGCAGCAATATGAAGGACGGGAGCGATCGTCCCGGGCCTACTCATGGTACACATTCCTTCTCGCTAACATAGTCGTCGAACTACCATGGAGCACATTGGCATCACTCCTGGTCTTTGTCCCATTCTATTACCTTGTCGGGATGAATGAAAATGCCATACCGACGGATGCTGTTACTGAGCGCGGCGGGCTCATGTTTTTCCTTACGTGGTCGTTTTTGATCTTCGAGTCTACGTTCACAGACATGGTTATCGCCGGCGTTGACACGGCTGAGGTCGGGGCAGTCATTGGGTTGCTCTTGTTCGCTCTATCCTTGATATTCTCTGGGTGAGTAAAGATGTTCCCGAGGGTAGTTCCGTCGCTAACCACGTGAGTAGGGTAATGGTTCCCAGGAGTGCTCTTCCCGGGTTTTGGATCTTCATGTACCGCGTATCGCCGCTCACTTACATCATTAGCGCGATGCTTTCGGTCGGTGTTGCAAATCACGAGGTTCACTGCGATGACCTCGAGCTCTTGCACTTCCAAGCCCCGCCAGGAGAAACCTGCGGGGAGTATATCAGCCTATACAACCAACAAGCCTTCGGGGCCATATACAACCCCGAATCTACCTCAACTTGCGATTTCTGCTCCCTTTCCAATACCAACACTTTCCTTGCAACGGTCGACAGCTTTTACAGCGATAGATGGCGTAACCTCGGCCTGATTTGGGTATACATTGCCTTTAACATCGGCGCAGCTCTGATCATTTACTGGCTCGCCCGAGTCCCCAAGAAAAATGATTGGAATAGTCTTCGAAAGTTGAAGCTCCAAGTCCGCAAGTTGGTATGACCCTAGCATTGATTGTCGAACAAGGATCTGAACCTCATTCATTTTTTTTTGTATCTACACTCTTTTTTGTCGACAGTCTTTCGTTCTGCGTTTCCCCTATCTTATACAGATTTCAAGGATAGACTCAGGTTTTGGTTTGGAAGATATAGTTTAATAGGTTCACTATAGGGTTGGATAAATTTCGTAGCAACTTGAGCTCTCGTTTATCGTACTCCAATAAGTTTGGACATTCTAATCCAACACTTCGCGACGTCCAATCTGACGTGTGGTGCCATCAGTGACTAGAATGACTGGCGTGGAAACTGTCACTTCTACCACCACCCCTATCCAGAGCTACTACCGAAGAGCCCACTGGGAGTCATGCCCCACGAACCAGGGAAAACGGCGCTCTTCGGATTTGCACTTTGGCCTTGGCGCTGGAGGGGAACGCGGGGGTCGGCGCCGGCTCTGAAGAAGGGCTCAGGGTTTGGCCGATTGATTTCAGAGAGCTCCGCATTGTTCACTGAACAGGAGAATATCATCAAGATGGAGATGATAGTGCTCTAAGAATTCCTTAACGCGCGGTTGTTAGGTACCTAGTGTGTGCTGCGTTGCACGTAGTATAGGTCTTCTGAGCTCGCCCAAATGACCGAGATGTGGTTGCCTCACTTTTGCTGAGACCGCTGACAGATCAAGCCTCTGGAAGGGTTTGCATGCAACCCTCTTCCTGTGATTTGATCATATTCTTTGAGATACTATCTCGGGGGTTGTTGCGACTTCGAGTATTCATGGTTGTCAAGTTATCCGTGCGCAGCCCTGCCCGGCAGGCTTTCTCTTTTGCCTTTTCATGTGAAGTGTAGAAACTGAGAAGTTTTAGGATAAGTGCTGGAGGCGAAGGGATAGTTGGGGAATTGAACGCACTGATCTAAGCCACAGCGTAGGGCTAAATACCCCTGACGCAACCAACTTGAGCCCTGTAAATACCTCCAGGCTAGGCACTTCAGCCTCCTATCATAGAGCGCCAAAGCTCAGCTTCGCAGCGCTTAAAGATTCAGCGCAGTGTGCCTGAGCTATGCAAGCTGTTTCTCGATTGCGACGTCTTCTCTCCATCATGCCAATGCCTTACCAAAGTAATCGACACATTATAAATGAACAGCGGCAGGAACACAATCCCAATCAAGAAAGTCGAGGTCAGCACACTAACCATAGCCACAATAGCGAATATATACGACACCCGCGGAAAGGTCCCGTCGCTCGCGTTGGGCACTTGAAGCGCCACCTGCATGCCCTGCAGAACCGTCGTCGCGAACGCGAAGACAATGATGAACATCTGGAAGTACTCGCCGAAATATGTCGTGTACTCCCGGTGATGAGTAAAATAGCATAGTCCGCGGAGCTTGAAGCGCCAAATCCAGTTGAGCCGCGATATGCGCAGTTCGCCATATTGGTACCGGATATTGACTCTATCATCTGAGTCTTTGCCGACAGCGCGTAAGATGGCTGCGCGCCAGCGATGCCAGTTCATCCATTTCACTCGGTCGTCGATTAAACCGACTCTCTTGGCTTGAGTGAGGTCCAAGGGTGTCAATATCAACAGGCAGTAGGATCGCATGAAGCCAAGGGCGGCCTTATCAATTTCAGTCCACGTGTTAGGAGGCCAAACATGCTCATTTACATATGTGAAATCGAGGAGATAGTTGGGGAGAGGCTTGATGTAGATAATGCGGCCTATCCAGCAGAGGTGAAGCCGAGCCTGGTTTGTTGGAACGATGGTGCGAAGTAGCGCATGCTGATGGGATATGGCCGAGATGTTGCGGAGAGAGCCCGCGATACCAAGATAGGTGTGGATGCTGTTCAGCTCATCGACGGAGAATTCCTCCTGAAGATTAGTAATACCCGGCCAACTCTCGCGCTCTTTCTTCGACATGGAAATGTATTGTTCAGAGTCATTGAAAATAAATGACATTGTTAAACATCGAGGCGTAGAACCGACATACACGCGTAACTTCAAGTACTTAAGGTACTTCACGTTGGTTTCTAAGAGTTATTTAGGTCGAGGCAGTGCCGGATCTGGATTTATGAGGTTAGGTTAAGTAGCGAAACAAGGCTCCTTTCGCGGCAAGTGTTTCATTTCATACCATGTCGGATCTTGCACGTCAGCCATAAGGAGGCGGTGCGGTGCGGCGGGKCATCCTGCAACAACTTTACTCTATATCATCTATCTAGTCGCCCGGCTCGATAATGTGGTCGCACATTTATCATGGCCCACTATTGGATGACTCAAGTCTACCGCCTATCAAATATTGTCGCAAGTTGTACTGGAAATACTCTATTCMCCTTTGCTGAGGCCMCCCCGCCATGCTTGTGATCTAGGTGAATGGCTAGTTGTTGGGACATAAAAATACTCAGTGGGGGTAATCTTCGGGTAATTATTATTCTGCCCCTGTGGCATCTTAACCAGAGGAATCCCTTACTCACCAACAAACATCCTTTCACCTTTTGTTCTGACAGCGAAGATACCCATTCATCATACAATCCTTTATTTTATTTTAATTCATTTCGTTTCACTTTTAGTGCCTCTTTAAATAGCTACTTTCAGTTGAGTGGGATTTCCACGTACCTTCTCATATTTCCCATTTTGATACCCCAGCTAGCGATCGATTCCGAAATGGGAAGGATTCAGGCTTTTTTTCACTACCTAATCCATCTAGAATGGACGGAGAAGGTGCAGACAAACTGCACATTCTGCGATCGGAGCAAGTTCGAGGCAAATATCTTATATGAGGTATTGTCTCGCCTTCACTCAAATAGATAGAAACAATTGTTGTGCTGACGCCGTTTCGCTAGGACGACAATTTTCTTGCAATAAACAACAGACGAAAGGCAGGACTTCATCACTGGCTTATCATGCCCAAATCTCATAAATGGAGAGATATTGAGGGATTGGTATCTGAGGATGCGCATTTAGGTAAATTATTTCCCCTGAATCCATGAAAGTAAATGTATCTAGGAAACGGAGTTAACATTAAATTCTCTGAATACAGTCCAGTCTATGGTCAGGTTGAAAGAGGAGCTGCTAGAGAAGCATTGCTCTACAATTTCACCTACAGATGTACACACAGGCTTTCACCGCGGCCGCCGAATTCTCTTCGGGGATGTTTACTGGCCGGACATTGTTTCGATTCACCACTTGCACATGCATGTTATTGTGAAGCCTCGCTTTTGGCTCAAGTTCCTCAAGTATCCTTCTTGGCTGCCACTGATGTGGAAGTCTGAAAGACAAGTGGAACGGGAGCTGAGTAAAAGGTCGAGAGAGGTTGCTAAGAGATGAGCCCTAACAGCATTTTCTACTTGGTCATCCTTCCTTTGCGTATTTAGTAAGCAGTTTCTTTGTATTATTATGGCAATAACGGTAGCGTCGGCGTTATGCAGAGATCGATGGTGTTCGTGAACGTTTGAAGGCATTATATTAGGAGATGACAAGGTGCTCATTGCTACGATAGACGATGAATTTACAATGAGACTACTATCAGCTTTATAATATTCACTTGCAATTTTTTATTGTAGTTCCCGACCTCTGCCTATTTTATCGCGGCTCATGCTATCCGTATACCACCCAATTAGAATGCGGCGGCTATAATAGACAGCATGGCAGTCGAACGATCCAGGCAACGAAATAGCTAGGTATATATTCAGGCATTTTAGTTTTCGACAAAATGCAGATCATTTAGCAGATGAATGTTGATCCATCGTTTTCAAGTTTCTAACTCAGTCTATACCTAAACATCTATCATGGCTTCCCTGAGAATATTTCTTCCCCTAGTCCTACCCCTGACAGCCACCTCAACCCCAACCCCTACCCGAACCAGCGATTGCTCCCCAGACGTCACCTGGACAGTCACCGGGCTCTCGCTCCGAGACATAGCGACGCCGAACCCGCTCACCTGGCAGCTCGACAGAAGGCGAACACTCGACTTCCGCGTCTCTAGTCGCGCGCTTCCCTCGCCGCGCAGATGTCTCGTTGATACAGGCTACTCTCAAAACCAGACTACGGTGCAGTTCGACACTTGGACGTACAAATGTTGGGACTCTGACAGCGCTCTTGTGGGCTCGCCGGATCCAGGACTCGCTTTCAAATTCGAGTCTGCGCCCGGTGACCTCGAGAGCGAGCACCCAGCGCGGTTCTCGCTGAGACAGGAATGGGAGTGTGGTTCTAGGTGAGTGCGACTATGCCAGCAACAGAAGATCATGTCTAATTAAAGATTATTGATAGCAATGTCGGCGTGGAGGGAAGTATGGATATTACGATGAGCTGCGAATATCCCGATGGCTGTGGCGGGCCGTGTTTTGAGCATCAATGTAATGCTACGATGTTTATCATCCGGTCGGGGGATTGAAGAAGAAATTGAGATAGTCTTGAGCCAGAATCATATGTGCCTGTCTTAAGTGAGTAAAATTGCTCCTATTCCTACCGCCACAAATTGATACTTCATGTGTCCGGGAATGGTGGAGCCAATAGGGGCAGACGAGTTCTTCTCCCGAGCGTGTTAAATATGTCAGTAACTGGAGACAATCCGAACCATTCCTTTAAATATATATATATTAGGTAAGCTTGCGGTGCGCAAGCAAAAGGTCTAAATATTTCCCCTCTATATAGACATCCCATTCGCGCCTTGACCGGCGACCTTCCCCGATTTATAAAGGTAGGAGGAACACTATATTACGTCCTATCCTGGCGTAGGAACACTTCGACGATACCTCTCATCTTATCTTCGATAGCCTTCTTTTCTTTGGCATTAGTCGACGTCGGTGCCCTGCAAATCGCAACACCGAAAATCTCGGCGGCCTTCTTCTCCCAGGCTAGCCTTCGCTGTATGGCTGCTAGGTCGATTGATGACGCTCCCGTACTTCGGCGGAAGCTCAGACTCCGTTTGCCTAGCGAAGCCCCCGAGCCGGTTTTCCTCAGAGCCTCGAACTCATCCTTGTTGAGCGAAACCAGCTCGTTTGCGACCCGGGTCAGCATGGACATTAGGAACACGAAGGAGATGTTGTAATATGGCGCCGTAGCTAGGATATCGAGTATGGCGGTCTTGGCATCTTCGGCTTCGGCAAATGTCTTTCCAGTTCCTATGTTGGGTATGGTCTGCTCAATCTTCGCCCACAGTGTTGTGGTGATAATCCCGTCGGGCATGCTCTGGAGGAATAACAGCAGCACCTCGCTCACGATTTCAAGGCGTTTCGAGGCTGGTATATCGGCCCCAATAGTTTCCAACACAGGCCTATCCTCCTCGAGAGCCTCAATTATGACTGCCCGTAGCCTGTCGTGATCTTCGGCATTGGCTGCATGCCATGACTCGCTATCGAAAGGCCAACCAGGTCGGTCACGCGGCACTTCTACCTCTTCCAGCATATTTTCGTCGGCTATCACTCGCTCGGCTAAGGTTGCCACAGCCTCAGTCAACTGGAAGAGCTCGCTTGGCGACGATTTATGTATTTCTAAGGTGGAAGGTATCGACCCTCCCTTCTGCCGCTTCTCCACTAGCGCTCGAATTCCACCGCCGCGCGGAACTCGGATGAGTTCTTCGAGTGAGCGTCCGAAACATGTGGGTATCCAAGTGGCCCTGATTGGGATGAAGTGATCTCTGCCATCGATTACGCGCAATATCAATACGTCTTCTAATTGCGCCGATTCCTCGTTTAACGCTCGTACATGAGCGAGATCGTGGACATATGCCTCTATGACGGCATTCACCGTCTCTCCAGGTTCCAACGTTATCTCATCGCCCAGAGCACTTTGTGCCTCATCGTCATTGCTGGCTTGGGAGGAAACAAATTTGAACTTCAACCAAGTGGGATGTTGTGTCGCATCGTCTTGCATGGTGGGGTTCTCTATGAACCCAAACTTAGCCGGAACACCCCCGGTATTGGCGATCGTCAAAGTCCGAGTTCCTTTTCGTAAGAATCCGACCTCCCCGAAGTCAACGCCTTCGCTTCCATCAGCAATGTTCTTGTCCGAGCCTTTTCCATCCACAATGACAGTTATGCCGGGCCGCCCTTCATTTTCAGCCCGGTCGAGTTCCCTTGCCACTTCGGCGTGAACTTTGGCTTTTAGCTCGGGGACGACAGCGTCATAATCCAGAGTAAACATAGCAACTATAGGTTTGTGGTCTGACGACATGATCCGCTGGTGGCTTGTATATATATCGAGTTGGATTTTATCAATATAGCCCTCTTTCGTGACAACTTGCTCCACAGTATCTCCTGCTTCATCGTACTCATCGTATTCGTAATTGGCATCGCCGTAGGCTGGGTTATCAGAGCTGGAGTCTGTCGTGGGATCATAGTCAAACAAGACGTTCTCATCATCTGCTGCCTTGTCAACGCCCATCTTCTTCATCTCCTCGTCTTTCTTCTTGGCCTCGATTTCATCCTGACACTTCTTTTCGTATTGACTAATGTCCGTACGGGTGCGAAACAAGATGCGATCACACCAACTTGGGGCCCGCTGCTTCTCCGAAGAGTCGAAGAGCCCTACTGTGCCGACATCATACTTGTATGTCGGAAGAAATGTGATAGGCCCTTCACGCCAACCCTCGTGAAACGCCTTGCGCTCTTTGATCATACGTTTGAGTTGGTCGTGTGGCAGTAAGGAATCGAGAGTTGCTTGTAAGGATGCTGGATCGTCATGTGGGTCCGGTACAAAGTCGTCGGGATCTGGAAGGTCGGTATCTTCATCGCTGGAGCTTTTATCAAAAGACGCTTCGCGAGATATCATGCCAGGTGTATTCGAGCCATCGTTGTCTTCGTTATTGCGTAACACTATGACACCGTCATCGCCGAATATCTCACCGGTGTGTTTCTTGCTAACATCATACTCCCCCCGGGTGTGTAGCATCAATAAACGCCGGATATCCTCTCCAGGTAAACCGTCGAGGCGAAAGTTAAGATCACCAAGCCAAAAGGCAAAATCCTCATCCCCGAGCTTTTCGCCTTCGTTTTCGACTATTCCGCCGGAGTTGATTGGAGCAAATTTTGTTTGGGTCATAATCCTATTGTAGTCCCAACAACGTCGATCCAAGCTGGCTTGATCATGGCCGGAGGCAAGGTGGCAATTGGTGAACACAAGACGAGTAGTTTCACCTAGCAGAATGCGAGAAGAGATTGCCCCCTTGTTGCCCCAATAGCCCAATAACCCATATATGCCGGTTCCGACGCTGACGGTAGATTCGTTTGATATCGTCTCGGCTACTTCGGGGGAGGCATAGATTAATAGGAGGAGACCAACAAGCTGCTCACTGGCAATGAGACTGTAGCCCTTGGGCAAGGCGGCCTGGAGCGCATCTTGCCATTTCGCAATGGCATCAGGATCGGAATAGAAGGTCTGGGTGACAATGTTCAAGTTGACAATTTCTTGAAGTCCAAGAACGTAGAGTCCTATCTTTTCACCACCTGGTAACCGCACATCGGGCTCTTTCTTTCCTTGTGTAGACCCGTCGGAGTTGCTTGGCTCCTCCGAGTCGGACCCATGCCTCGCATTATCTTTAGATGTTTCATCGTCGTCTCTATTTATTTCAATAGTCTCATTACTCTCCGACAAACTCAGTCGCGCAAGCTTCGCATCCAGGTGTGGCTCAACTCCCTTTCCGTCGATAAACCAACTCGCCAAATCTTTATCTGTGCCTGGGCAGCCAGCAACATTCCATGTTCCAACTTTTATTCGTATGCGATGCGGCCTCACATATTCGGATTTTCTGGCGAGAACAGCGCGGGAAAGGGAGTGAAGGTTTGAGGCGGGTTCTTCGATTGGTTCGGGCTCCGAAGTGACGGAAGGGTCGCGGTTCGTGGCGGACATGGTTGTTCAGATAGATATAACACCGACTATTGAAACAACGCCGGAGACAAGAATTCCGATGGGCGTCGAAGGGGTTCAATATAGTACAAATCGATTGGCGCCTATGTTAGTTCGTGATCGCGTGCGCCGAATTTGATGACGAGCATTGTGACTTGTGACGTTATCGAGGGGCAGTGCTTGGCTCGAACTGTTGGGAGCATGTGAACGGAGACAGAATCGTCGTCTTTTGTTATATACCGATACAAAAGGAATGTTTTTTTGAGGGCTATATGACTATATTTGAACGAACATGTGTCTTTGAAGCACGAAACAGTCGAATGTAGATCCCGAGACAGAACAATCAGGCGAATGCAACAGTTGCAAGTCTAAGCTTGGGGGATGCAAGAAATGACGAAGTAAGCTTGGGTAAATGAGATTGGGATAAGGACTGATTAGGTAAGTTTTGGCATTCGCCGTATAAAAATAAGGTGCGTTGTCTGCCCCACGTACCTACGCTACGTGGTAGATCGAAGTCTAATTTAAACGGGCAATTGGTGGTTATGAGGCCAATATCAAACAGCGTATGATGTTCGTTACTCGACCCAAACAGATGAAGCTACATATTGAGTATTGAGAGGATGGAAGGCTCTGACGGGAAATATGTCTGTCTACTTGATATCTTCTCTGAGCTGGTCCTATTATTCATGGATACTTCTACATATTAGGCAGATAGCCAAGAGGGACACAAGCATCCATCATCTTGAAACTTGTGTAATTTCCACTGTCGTTGAGTATATATAAATCAAAGGTCAATATCATTTTATGAACCTCAATAGTGGAAAGGATAATCTAACTGCTCTATCCTTCACAATTTTAGTTATTATTGTTCACATATGCACACATTAATGTAAGTAAGGCAGCATCCGGCTTAGGTAACCAGCAAAAGTAAAGAACCCCAGCAAAGCGGGGGCGGGGTCCTCTCCTAAGGCCAGAGCTCCCCCAAGTTGACGCCATTTCATTCGCTGGCGCAAACCAAAGCTTCCCAATTCCCCCCCATCCTCATTGTTTTTCCAAGCCCAGCCCAACCTCACACAATCCGAACTCTACACCAACACCACCGCCGGCGGATAGCGAAACAAAGGGGAGAAGAAGAAGAAAAAAACGCCACAAGATTGAATATCCATTCCATTCCATTCAATCCAGCAATGTCTCAAACCACGCCCCGCAAGTACCAGAACCGGGGCCACCAGAGCCAGTCTTCTTTCTCGCAGTCTCCGCATTCGCACGCGCACTCGCATTCCCATTCCCACTCGCATTACCATGGCCACCACGCCCGCAACCGCTCGCAGCAGCTTCGAGTAGCCGAGTCGCAGACCTCCGTCACCAACGCCACCGCCACCACGTCCGACTACGAGTCCGACATGGCAAACTACATGGCCTCGCACCCGCCGCCGCCGCCCGCCGCCCTCGCCGCGCGCACAAACACCGAGCTCAACCTGAGCGTCCTGCGCCGCTACCGCCCCAGCATCACCAGCATCCTGTCCATCGCCGCCAACGCCATGGTCTACGTCTTCACGCCGCCGGCCAAGTGGGACAAGTCGAACATGGAAGGCACGCTCTTCATCTGCGCGCAAGGCAGCGCAGACGCGGACGACGAAGCGGGCGCCGCAAACGGTTGTCTCTTCATCCTCAACCGGCGGGGCTTGCAGAACCTGACATTCGACTTGAACGCCGTCACGGACTTCGAGCTCGCCACCGAGCTGCTCATTTTCAAGCTCGAGGAAGAGACCGCCGTCGTGCCCATGGAGAACGGAGAATCCGCCAGACCCAAGGTTCTGGGGCTGTGGGTGTACGCCGCGGACGATCAGGACCGACGGATGAACGCGGCGCTCATCAACGAGATGTGGACGAAGGCGCGCGCAGCGCGGGACGCGAGAGACAGCACCACTGACGATCCCTCCACGACGACAAGCTCCTCGCCAACTGATGACGAGGACCTTGCTCCGACGATGCAGCAGACAGGTCGGCAAGTCAGCATCAGCGAGCTATTCGGGAGGAACCAGAATGGAATTGGAGGGATGTAGGGGATATGGGACGAGTCTCCAGGGGGAATGGTATAACGTGGGAATCATGATTTACGTAATCTTGAAAGACATAGCACGAGCGAGTTGTGGTTTAAGGGTCATATTTGGCGTTGGGGAGATACCCAAAATGGAATTGGTCCTTCTTATGAATGAGAAATGATTTCCACCTCAAAGATAGCGCAAATGCTGTGGTTGTGACTAATTCATACACCCTCTATACCGACATCTCACTATCCCTCTTGCTTTCCAGTTTCCCCTTCTAGCATTTGTATCTTTGAATGCTGTTTTGGCGCCAGAATTCCCTAGGCAATTAGGATGCCAGCGCAACTTTACCTCCTTTTACCCAACTATTTACCCGCATTTCTACTTCTACCTCCTATTTCACAATGTCATATGAGGGAAGCTCTTCGAGGTCCTAAGCTCCTAGTTACCTAGGTAGCTAGCTACCTACACACTTAGGAGAAAGCAAACGGTACCCAGCATTTGGGCGTGGGGGCTCACAAGGCCATGGGCATATAACCACACCTAGGGGAGAGGCAAGTAACATTCCAAGCCGCCCATGCATCATGTTCTTAAGCTCAAAGTAGCCAACAACACTTAGTAGCATCACTTTGAAGAGCATTTCCCATTTAATCATTGAATAGCTATATTTTGCAAATACCAGATCCATAGACCAACTACCTATACACCGTAGTACCCGCCGTCCCAGTCCCCTTTTCGTATGCCATGCTCATAAGTCATGTGAAACGAACGATTTAGCCGAGCGCGGTGTAACGTGATATCTCTCTCATCAAGCCCACCTCTTTCAACGCTCCAAATGCCCTACAAATGCCAATGCTAATGCTGAGAACACCACCACTGAGACTCATGATTCTAACGGGATCGAATGCATATCTTAGGTAATATGAATTAAAGAAGCGCTTTTCCCCCGAATATCCTCTGTAATACAATGTACCAGAAAACCACCAGAAACGCCGGTGCTAGCGGTCATCCGATTGAAAAAAATTGTTCCCATGCAGCAAAGTCTATTTTGTGCTTGTCTTGCACATAAGTCATGGAACATCATAAAGCATAGTCTTGAATCATCCCCATAATACGGTCGGGCAAATTTTCGAGTGTTGTTGTTTTTCGAGTAGCGTTGCCCGCCGTGAACTAGAACGTCGGTAAGTTCGACTCGAATGTGTCGAATCCACGTGCATCAAAATGTGCACATCTTAGGCATAAGCCAGCCTAGCAGAGCCTCGCCAGTGTCAGTGTCATAATACCTCTTCACCTTCCTCCTCTTCTCTGAATTTTATCCCTCCTTCAACTCTAATTCCACCCGTAACCCATTCGTGTGCCTCCACTCTCTCCATAGGCCAGCGACTCCTAGCCCGCTTTAGAAGACCTTCGGTGATCTCCATTGCCCCTTTCAAACCCTCACTTTCAAACCTGGCTTCGTTTGCCTCGTGATCACCATCGTCGCCTTGATATTTTATCCATCTCCATTCAACGCGAGCGATTCTGTGGCTGGTCCTACTTCGCATTCTCTGCACATCGCTGGCACCGGGTGGAGGATCAAAAGGAAGCCGCGATTCGAGAAGAGCGTAGAGCAGGACGCCAAGTGACCAGGCATCAACAGCACGTCCATCGTACGGCTGTCCCAATATAACTTCAGGTGCGGCGTAATCGTCCGAGCCACATCGAGTCTCGAGTTTCTCATCTTCGGCTACACGTCGCGATAAACCCAAGTCGGTAAGTGTGATCACAGAATATGGATACACAGCCCAATCTTGATCGGCTTTCGTAAGCTCAGTCGGGGGGATGTTGACCAGTACATCTGCGAGTTGCATTAGTAAACGTGTATGAATCCTCCATGGCCCAATATATGCGTTCGTGACACAATCCGCAAGGTTGACTTACTCTCAAGCTTGATATCCCGATGAACGATCCGGCGTTCGTGGAGATATCTCACCGCGCCCACTAGTTCGGCAAATATCCTCCTCAAAAGCAGTGGTGTCAAAGCATCTCGGTATGTGGTTGCAACATCAAAGAGGTCGCCACCTGGGCAATAACTTAACACTAGCAACGCTCTTGTTGGTTCGATGCTCCAGGCCTTCAAGTGGACCAAAGACGGATGGGATATCGATTGCATGATATCTAGCTCCCGCTTGAGACTCATCTCAATACGATCCTCCGAGGCCCCGCCCCGAGGTCCGTGTTCGCATATCTTGATCGCTACCAAAGTTTTGCGATCTAGCTTAACGCCATTGGTGGCCGGCGGTCCACTTGTTCCGTTCTGTGTCGTATCATTGATATCCTCGTCGTCAGTAGCAATCTGACTCGTCGCGAGCATTACTCGACTAAATGTTCCTTGGCCCAGCTCCTTAATAGCACGCCACCGCCTAAGTCTTCCGTCATATCGCCCGCGAGCCTCGAAATACTCGTACCGAGATCTCTTGGAGTTAATACCATCACTACTCTGGGACGACTCGCTAGGCGGAGGGGTCGGCGGTTTGGCAACTGGTAACAGCCCTCGCGATTCAGACAGGTGTGGTTCTCGGCGTAGATGAGGGTTAGATGTACTATCCACGTCCTTCTCGTTAACCTTTCCAGAGACAGTGTTCTGTCGCTTGGGTATTCCTTTCGGGTCCGGAATATACTCGCTAATGCTTCTATTGCGTGTATGTTCAACCTTGCCACTGCTGATTTCCGCCGCATGGCTGACGTTGAGTCCGGCATAAACTTTTCGCTTAGATTGGTGTGCCAGCGCAGATGCTACGGACTCACCACTAGAAGTTATGAGTACCGAGTCCGGCATGGCTGGAGGGAGAGGAAGAATATCCCGCGCTTGCGATAGGCGGCGGGAACCAAGTCGTTTCCACGGACCAGGCGAGTCACTTCCTAACAACGGAGATGGCAGAGGCGTCACATCGCCCATAGCAGAGATAACGGGGCTTGGATAAGCTGAACTTGCGGCAGATCCGATGCTTCTCGAGTAGTGCTGCTTGAAGCTGGGTGTTCGCGAAACAGGTTTCAGACTGGGGGAGGAAGTCTTGCGCTGTAGAGTCAAACCCGAACGATACGTCGGGAAAGCGCCGGAGTTGCTGGGGTTGCTGTTAAGGCTGTCGGACCGCACCGGGGGAGCAGGCGGCACATCAGTCGCGATGCACAGAGGATTGCTACCCCTACCCAGCGGAGAAGGCGAGTAGGGCGGTTCGTCAGGAGAGGAAGAGGAATCTTCTGGGGTGTCCTGTGGCAAGGGGGGCGAAGGGGCTATGGTATGCGATTGGAATTTGATCTGAGTCTGGGGGATCGATAGTCTCGAGCTCATTGGTTCTTCGCATATGTAATTCGGGCGGTTAGACTCGCCATCAAAGACCGTTGTTATGCGGTTCTCCTGTACATTGTGTCGATTGAGTGCGTCGGCAGCCGTTAAAAAGGTATTAGTTTCCTGGGCGTGTAATTCGTGGGTAGGATGTGTGTGCGACGCTGGTCGATGGTTGTGGTTTGCGAGGACGCCTTCTGGCAGGAACTGAGACTGGGGTTTGGATTGTCCGCTGGTCATATTTGATTACTACGTTGGATTGGCAGGAACGGATGGTAGCGGTTGGTTCGACCACGTTGAGACGGTGTGAAACGGTGAGACGGGAGCTTGTGTGCTTGATTGACTCGACTTGAGAGGCGATATGTGTGTTTGGAGGAAATCAGCTAGCAAGGATTAGGAAAGCGTTTGCGTCAAGGGTGACAGCCTTTTTTTTTACAGGGAGCTACGGGATACCGAGTGTGAATAGAAACGACGCAGTACATACAGTGATTAGCGGGGACTTTCTGAACCGTCGGCGGCAGTCGGACGGTACAGACTCCACTACTAGAGGAATGGCTGCGATACTGGTTTTCGATTCGGCACGGCGCCCGATAGACACCTTGTTGACTGAGACGGGGCTCCGGGGAAAGACAAGCTCAGGTGAAAGAGTGTATGTCGCCAGTTCACCAGGTGAGGATGGCGTATATTGTACGCTGCAGGTACAAAACGGGACCAGGTTGGTGTTATGCGACTAATTATTTGCTTGCTGTTGTCGGAAGGCGAGTGAGCCCAAGGAGATGAAGTGAGTGGAAGGGCGCAGCTAGGCAGGCAGCGCAGGTAGGGCAGACTCAAAGTTGAAGGCGGCGGCGGCGGCGGCGGCGGTACAGTACCACTCTCCGGAAGCTATGAAATTGTAACGTTGACCTCAGACTGCATTAGCTTGGGTCATGGGCGAGGTACAGTGCAGTGCGGGAAAACTTGGCGGCGACCAGGGTATGATGCGCGTCGCCTCGTGGCCAAATAAGATGTCTGCTTTGGACGGTTGCTGCAATTGGCATTCTACAACGCAATAAATTGGCGATTCAGTGGGGAGCACAGGCTAGGTACTTGATATACATGTATGTACTGTAGTTATAGGGGAGTTCCTTTACTTCAATGTTCGAGAAGAATGGGTACTATCGGAGATTGGTTGCTATCGGGACGTGGGGGCTTTAGTATCTTTGAGCTCAAAGATGATTAGGTATATTGGCAATGATAAGAACGTAGTGTCGCACAGCAGGAGTAGATAGATACAGAAAAGGATTGGACAGAGACAGGGAACGATTGCTGATCGACTACAACAGCTTAGTGAGTGTATTAGCGAGCGATAGGTATGTAGGTATAAGGTATAAGGGACGAAAGGACTTGGGGGTTTGGGGTTAGAATGAAATCTGGGTGATTCGATTTTAATTTCGGTTCAGCTCAGGTGGTTGTAGACTGGGTCAGATGAGAAGCAAAAGGGCACTGTCTTCAATCTTGAGCTTACCGTTCTGACATGTCGTTAGCACCTTACTAAAAATCACGAGTCGCAGACAGTGACAGCCTTCAATTGACAGGTCAGCCCACATCGATGACAGGCAAGGGCAATGCGCTATTACTGAGGCTTCACGTACTTAAATGTATCCACTCATACAAAAGAGCGCATAAGGTACGCTAAAGCAACCTATATACCTATAGGCTGTCCGTAGGGGCGGACGCAAGAGGGGCAAGGTGGAGTTAGTACATCCCTACATCATGTAGCATATGCCCACTTCTGCTGCGTGCCTGTACCCTTACTGTATCCTTATGGAGAATGCCTGCAAATTTTGAAGCTTGACGTCGTCCTCGTCTTTTCTCGACCTGCATGGATGTGCAAATTTCCAAGCTCCGTGCGTTGCCGTTATCTGTAATTACTCGTCTCCGAATCTCATTTAAATTGATATCACTTCTCATGTTTTCAATCTCGTTTATTCCACTACTGTAGCAGTCGCCGGCGTTGAAACACCACTATCTGCTGCTTACCTTGATGCTACTGCAAATCCTATTTATAGCCTACTACCTGTAGGTATGCATACCCACGGATATCGTCGATTATGTTCTGATAAGGCAATTCGTCTTCGGAACGCTTGATGATAATGCACGTCATCCAAATCTTGTCATCATCGCATCGCTATGAGGGGCCATCGCCTTTGAAGATAAGTAGCACCTACAGAACTAAGAACCTACCTGGTATGGGATTAACCCTACCTATTACTTTGCGGTACTAGCGCTGTCTTCTCATAACTCGACAGCGCTAACACGTATTCCTTCTCAGCTAAGTACATGTAACCATAGTAGCCCGATATTTCCATGTCAGTCACTACCTGTACGCAAGTCCTCTAACATACGCAGCCCTGATGTCATCCGTATATGCTAAACTACCGCAAGTCGCCCACGTGCGCGTTGAATGATTAAATCAGAAATAACAAGCGCATGTGTTGGTAATCCCTCTTCACTCCTGTTTTTCTTCGCTTGTTATAACCGTCTTACGGCATTGATAAAGGACATTACCAGTCAATTGGTACTCCTGAACACGGTCCAGAACCCTGTAATCCTATTGGCCAACATCATTTTCCTGGCGATTTCCGGTCGGTTGGTGGGCTACCGAGTACGCGGACTCGGACTAGGGAAGACGGCTAGACCTAGCTAACGCGAGCTCACCCAATCGACTCAAGCCAGCCCGCATTTTCCTTCATTTTTAGACGCGTACTGCACTGTAGGGCATTCGCGCCTACGCCTGCGGAGGTCAGTAGAATCTAAATATTTCCGATTCATATCCACAATTGTGAAGGCAATGTTAACTCACTCCGTCTTTCCGACGCCTCGAGACGAGGTATATTCAAAGTTGTATTTTGTTTAAAATTATCTGCATAGGTGAGAGGAGTTCCACGCGAGTACTGAAATTTTACCGCCTTCCGTTACCACCTTGAAATTTTACTGCCCTACGTTCCTGATTAATCTAATGTTGCATCCATGCAACATTAGACTATATCTCAAAACATTCAAATCCAAAAACTAAGAAACAGGCAGATAATGAGGGCGCTCCGTTAAGCCTTCAAGTCCCTCGCTCCTCCGTCGGAGACTGTGTATTAGGTACACAAATTTGAAATGAAAGATCATCAAGTGATATTTCTAACGGGCTAATTCTTTTAGAGATGATCTTACCATATTCCCAGCCCCCATATAAGCTCGTTTCAGCCCCAAAAAGTTGACATCAACGGGTTCATATTCTTCTCATCAACAGCAGGAAGTATAGAATCTACGGTTATATCCCATGCGAATCAGCAGTCCAACAGCCATGCATTCCGATAGAATCAATCCAGTCCACATACGCATCATCTTCCGGATGCCAAGCACTCCTTCTACTGGTTCAGCAGGGTATGGCTTAGCCGATCAGAGCCCCGAGACTTCCCCTAAGGTGACCGTTTATAAGGCAACTTTAGCCACAAACGTACTGGAAGCTTTACTCTCCAAAGATGGTTCAATCATCTTACATCTTTTCTCTCATTCAAGCGCTTTCAATCACTGAAAGTTTTCCCATTCTTTTTTCTATCACATCTATCTCTCTCGAGCGCAATAAACTGCCGATATAGGCCGCCTAACAGTTGTGTGTTGCGAATCGATTCTTAAACCCTCCTTGGCCCCCATTGGCTGTCTCCAAGACGGCAAGTGCAATAGCTTTTATGTCTCCCAATGCTAAATAAAATCCAGTATCCCAAGGCCAACTGCCGCCGCTCTGCCAGCAAGCCACACATTGGATCATTTGTTCGTCTATACTTCACTTGACTAAAAACATTTAATTCTGAAAACCCAAGTCGGGACTAGTTTTATGTTCGATAGACTAACTAGGTAAAGATGAATTGCACCCAAGTTATAACCCCTAGACTCTATGAGCTGTTGGTACCGTAGATTGATCGCAAGTTTTTGACGTTAAAACGAACTCCAAGCGTCAATTCCCCAACTACAAGGGAAGCAGTGCGGGACATTTATAATCATCTCGGCAACCCTCCTCATAGTTCGTCTTCCGAGAAGATTAACCGACTAGTCGATTGGTTGCTGTATGCATACTAGCTTGGTTTATACCCCACGTTTACTCCATCACGGGATGCTTACAACTCCATCACTCCTCTAGATGCTTGTAAATGCCGGCCTCCAGACGCAACTCCGGGGGGTTCGGAGTGCGGGGAAACGGACTGGCAGTATTCGCGAACGGTGGTCAAACGCGGCCAAAGGAGACCACGCTGGTTCGCTTAAGACTCAGACCTTCACGAGGTTTCTTTCTCTGCGTGTCAAGCACGTGGGCAATTTTCCAATATGGGTTCAGCGGATATGTCAACACCTTTCCAACTCAAAGATGCGCCTATCGACGGCCACCGTCCGATCAAGGTTAGGGTCATAGGGGCTGGTTATTCGGGGATCTACCTGGGCATTCGCATACCACAACGCTTACGCAACGTTGATTTGGGAATCTACGAAAAGGAGGAATCCGTAGGTGGGACGTGGTGGGTGAATAAATATCCAGGTAAAAACTTGACGTCTCATGCTTATTCCATCCTCGACTTCATTTTACTTACCTTGTATGCCAGGTTGCGCATGCGACATCCCAGCACATTCATATCAATATTCATTCAACCCTAACCCAGACTGGTCTGCCTTCTACGCACCTCGGAGAGAGATCTGTGCGTATCTTCAGGGCACAGCTGAGAAATACGGAGTCCTCAGATTTGTAAAATTATCACACAAAGTCGAATCATGTCGGTGGGACGATGACAGGAAGAAATGGTCCTTAACACCTACAGGGGAAGCCCAAGCAGTCGCTAATACCATAGCAGGATTTTGAATGTTCAGCGAACGGATACGAAGGAAACGTTTGAGGATGATGCTGATGTGTTAGTTGCTGCGCGGGGCAATCTCAGCGACCCAGCTTGGCCAAATATCCCAGGTCTAAAATCTTTCGAAGGGGAACTTATGCATTCAGCAAGATGGAACGAAAAGTAGGGGTAAACCTGGTTGTAAAAATCACGATCCAACCTACTAATGAACATTTAGTTATGACTTTAAGAATAAGCGCATCGGAATTATTGGCAATGGATCCAGCGCCATACAGATCMCCCCGAGCCTGCAAAAGATCGAGGGGACGCAACTTTCATGTTTCGTCAGAAGCAAGACATGGATCACAAATCCATTTGGAGATCGTATGCGCCCCCCTCTTCCTAGATTTCTGGAGATTTAACACTGACGATCGTAGACGTTATGAGAAAACTAGGATTAGACCCAAACAAACTAGAGTGTAAGCGATGATAACTCAGTATCTGATCCATGCCGTCCACGAAGCTCATACATTCGCATAAAGTTTCCCCCGAGCAACGACGAGAGTTCGCCGAGAATCCAGAAAAGCTCTTCAACTTCCGTAAGACCATCGAAGTAGATGGCGGCACGATCCACGACATCTCGATCAGGGGCTCGGCTATGCAGCGTGGGGCAATTGGCGCCTTCAGTGAAGCAATGAAGAGCCGACTGTCAAAGAAACCGGAAATCGCAGAATTCCTTATTCCATCCTTCGGGATCGGCTGTCGACGTTCTACACCTGGGCCGGGATATCTCGAGGCGCTGGTCGAGGACAATGTCGACTTCATAACTGACCCCATAGAAACCATAACGCCCACCGGTGTAACGCTGAAGACAGGCCAATCAGTACCGGTTGACGCCCTTGTATGCGCGACCGGATTTAACGCCTCGTCGGCCCCGCCCTTCCCAATTTATGGGCGTGGTGATTTATCATTAGAGACACGGTTCAAGCCGTTCCCCACGGCATATCTCTCGCTCACCGTCGACTCATTTCCCAATTTCTTTATGATGCTAGGGCCAAACTCCGCCATTGGGTCCGGGTCCCTGACCGTGATCCTGGAGAACGAGGGCGACTACATCGTGAAATGTATCCGCAAGCTGCAAAAGGAAGATTACGCCACCATGACCATCAAACCCGAGCGAGTACACGACTGGAGCGAATATTGCCATGAATACTTCAAGTCCACTGTCTACACGGACACGTGCCACAGCTGGTATAAGAGTGAAGGTGGCTCGGGCGACCGTATTACGGGCTTATGGCCTGGAAGCACTCTTCATGCTCTTGAAGCTTTGCGGGCACCAAGATGGGAAGACTACGACTGGGAGGTCATCGAAGGCAACGGGGAAAATCGGTTAAAGTGGTTGGGTAATGGATGGAGTGTTACCCACATACCGGGCGAAGGTGAAGATGAGTGGGGTGGTGATCCGGCTTGGTATATCGAATCGCGGTTTGTGGACTTTCCCCTTCCTGGTCGCCCTGAGGAGGACGAGACGCTGAAGATGCGGCCTTTCTCTCATTAATCGTTCTCATAATACACCTCACTCTAATTCCAAAACCAGCGGGACCAGACTGTCAAAGTTATGGCTCACGGTAGAAAGTTATACAAATCATATTCAAGGAAGACTGAACAGTACCTACATAGGTACCTACTATATAAATTCGATCAAGCCTAGTTACTTGACGGAGGKGGTTGCTATGATATGATAAGACTAGGTACCTACATATCACGGATAATAGGTACGGCCTTGTAAACATTGAAATCATATATCTTTCATGGTCACTGTCTCTGGCCTCGTGAAGTATCCGATCAAGTAATGGTTTCAAACTCATCGTAGGTAAATTAAGGAGTACGCGTAGTAGGGAGACACTTCGTTTTCATACCTCTTTAATGAACTCTGGGTCGAATCCACAGATGAGAGTAAATCTGAGGGTCATTTTATTTCGAGAAGATTGAACGTGAGTCAGGGCTTGTAGTTCCAACACCACACGTAGAAGTTTGGGTGGCCATAGCTAAATCTAGGCGGGAAAGCAGTCTACCACAACGGATTATTCAACCTATCATAATCATGCCTCCTAATTGAGTCCCTAGGTTTACCCGCGGAAATGTGAAGGCCTTATAAGATAAAATAACAGCATGATTTTAATCGCAACGAGAACTATCTCGGAGCCTACTGAGGGATTCAAAACCCCGCTCTAACGGTAGCATGCTTGACAAAGAGCCGCAGAGACACGGCCCCTGTACTCTACTATCCATAGTATTGAGCACCGGCGGCGCCTCTACGATGGCTTTGGGGACTGAATCCTTGAGATTCCTCCTTTTTGCATTTTTTTCTCAATTTTTGTCATTTCCCCCCCTTTTCCCTTTCAAGCGAGAGTTGCTGCTGCGATCGCGCTGAGGTTGGAATCGATCGCAGTGATGCATGGCTGCCGTGCGATGATAAAGTGAATTTATTCMCCCTTTGGTCGAGTGGTTAAGCTTGTGGTTTATGTAGGTTTTCCAATAAATGAGGATGACAGAAACCCCTTTTTCAATACTCTCCTCTTTTTTGGGTGGTGTTGTAGGTGCACCGACCAGCTCTTAGATCTTAAGCCCACATCAGTCAGTTTTTGCTTGGAGGCTGACGAATACATTGTGCACAACTGATAGGCATGGGTGTATATGAATCCTAACCTGCCTCAAGTGTCACCCCTTTATCTCTAATTGGAACCCCCACACTGCAATGACAGAGAACAAAACGTCATTTCCTCCATAACCTTATTCCTGAATATGAAATAAATGAGTAAAGTATGCTTTATTACTTCAGTCTAGACTAAATTCCTTTGAGATGGCGAATTCAGACATTACTACGTGCCAGGGTACTCGAATATGTATATCGAGGACCCGAATCCACAGACTCTAGGCAGCCAGAAAAACCAATCGTTGAATCCCCCTTATAAGACAGTATCTCGAATTCTATTGAGTGTACCATTGGCACAGAGAACACCCTAAAGCTATAGAGGTATGTCTATTCCACCCTTCGGAATAGGAGTCAGGTACTAGTGAATGATGACTCGGGGTTATATCTGTTTCACGAACTAAGCACCTACAACGTAACCTCCAAACCTCCCAAAACTGACTTCTAAGTCATCACCGGTACTCACATATGTTAGGTACCTACAGAAACTACCTAATACGGCGAGTTACAATAACTTGATTGGTGAGAGGCATAACAAGGATGAAGGATGCCTATGCGGGGAAGAGCAGGGATATGTTGTACCACATATCTCAGCTGTTTGCTTGCCAAGGAGATGAATGACATTGTTACGTGTAAAGACATTGTAGTAGGCGAGGCGAAGATCTGTTGCCAGCCTATGACCATATCTATTCCGCATTCCCTGTTAGCACCTAATGGATTGCGACCATTAATTGAACCCTGAGCATTGCTGGTACATCTAAGAGAGAGGGATCGAGCCGGTGTGGCGGCTGACATTGACGCAAGCTGGTGGCCAGTCGCGCCACAATGCGAGAAATAATGACAGTTTTATAGGGGTGTCCTAGGCACGGGGCTTGACTGATCTTATAAACGGACTGCCGTTTTGGGGACAATATTAAGTATTTTGCAAATGCGCCTGGCCATATGGCTAGTGCCTTGAGGCAGCTTGCTATTTTTTGTTACTGTTATACGCGGTTCTCGACGACGCCTAAAAATCCTGGTTTGGCATCAGTTTGCTAGGACAGTGTTGGCAGCTATGGGCGAGGTAGTCAACTAATTATTCAGTTAGGCAAGTCTTCCATACCCTTCACTAGTCTGACGACCTAACACACTCCATGATGATGTGTACCAGGCTGGACGTGTCCTAGTTTCCGAGCCGCAGTGGTGGATTCTATTAAGTCAACGAGAATTTTGGACTCGCAACAACTATGCCGGAAATGATTATGCAAAATCACGCCATTAATCTGTTTCTGAAGCATGATCAAGGGTCGAGCTGCTTGTTGTGGCTCTAGAACCGATCCATAAAGGGGAACCAGCGCCTTGAAGGGTGTAGGGATCCATTCGCATTGCTTTTTGGCAAGCCCTCCAAATAAAATGGTGCAGATGATGTAAGAATGGAGGGTGGCGGAGGGGTAATAAGAGTATTACAACGCCATCGGGGAAGGGGGTCATCACATCCTCCTCACATCATATCCGTGGAATAGGAGAAATTGGGCCTAACCTTGTCAAACTGGCATATGCTTTATTGATGCCCAAAGTGAGAACTGAAATATTAGGTGAGCCATGTCCACAAACCAGTCAAGTTGCTACGGTCGGGTCGTACGACGGGGAAGGATGAGAGTGAGAGATGTTCTATTGGGAAAGGAGAACAGCCCCTATTCGTGACTCAAATTTTGTCATAATAAACTCGGAGGCCATACCTTAAGGGCGACAGGGATAGTTGGATAAACGAACATTAAACCTCTCACTCTTAACACCCTGCCGAACAACCCACCATAAGCAGAGGCTAGCAGTGACAATAATTTTGTGTTACCTTGCCATGTACGCTTTGTATTAGTGGATTTCTATTCTACCTTGTCGAAAGCGCGATTGCAGGTTCCAACCATACTCTTGAACCTGTATCACAGGTACGAAAATGGTCAAACTACGCCAGTGTAAATTAATGAGAGGGTTACATAAGCATTAAATGTACTTAAAGCGTACATCTGCTTACGCCAATGACATGGGCCTATGGCAAGCTTGGATTTTGGAGACTCGATTCGTTTGATAGCTATTGAGCAGCTATATCTACTGATACACTCTTGATATGAGTTCTACTCAGTTTGAGAGCTTGAGGAATATCCAGTGTTGTTGGCGCAGGTGATGCGGGTCTTGCGGTTGCTGAAGTATGAGCTGACGCCCTTCTGCAGGGACGTGTACGGGGCGTGGAATAGCGCCCCTCAAATTGAGCGGATTAAGTGAAAATAGCCCTTGTTTCACTCGAGAAACTCACTACAATCTTGCGCGTGGGCTGTCCGTCAAGGCATGCATTTAGGACTAATCAAGATAACTTTAAAGACATAGGGTTATGTTGTCAGCGACTTCATCAAGTCGAGCCGCCCCGAGTGGTTAACCTAGAAGGTCACGTACTTGCTCATCTCATGCTAACACCGCTCCAAAAGACCAATCACGAAAACCCCCTTCGCACTCCTCAGCCGATAGGTGTTGAAGATATGCTGTGAACATAGCAGCACTGGCTGAGATCACCTTAGCCATGACCTTGTAAGGTTACTTATCAAGTGCCCCTAGCAGTGACTTCGTATTATAAGGGTAGTACTGCCGGACAAGTAGCTACTGTTAAGTAAAATATTATGCTTCGAATAATACGTATAATGTACCTTTTGATATATCAATTGAATTGACGCTTTAACGGATTTTATCACTCTTGTAATATCAACCTGACTCCGGGCAGTTAATGGTTATTAATATCAAAGAGTCGTAATACCTAATTTGGACAATGGTCTTTGAGTTATCGTTACTTTGTGCTACCGGTCATCTATGTTTTCGCCTGAGTTTGTCATCAAATCTTACTCATCTCAATCTTAGGAAGTCTTGCGCGGTAGAAGTCTGCGATCACCGAGTCGATACGGTCCTAGGTCTCTAATGGCCCGTAAGCGCGGAAGGAGTTAGGTCTTTCTATCCGAACTTCTTCGGGGTTTTGGGGTTTAGTGAGCTGCCGTGTACCGTGCGCGAAAAAAACCGCGTCTCTAATTCGTCAGCACGGCGTAACATCGAGATTTCGGGACCTCACGCTACTGTGTCATTGAGGCTTGGGAATTGTGTCATTCGGTAAATTTGAAGAGCACGTAACATGATTTTTAATATGTTTAATCTGGGGGAAATATGAACCCATTGATCTTAATCACCGTGTGTCATCGGTCGGCCAAATTGGCCGTCTCCGGGGTACTATGTAGAAACGTTAGGTCCTATTTGCTCGCTCGCTAATGCCAACACCCGCCTATACAGTGGCTAGCCATTGCGCAACCACTTTGCTTAACTCTAAACGGTTGGTCGCATTAGACCAAATTCTTCGCAATCACATGCTTAAAGAAGAGTGAAAGTCGTATCCTCGAGGCGTAAATTACCCGTGAGTCAGATAATCAACCTTGACCGTATCGTGTTGAGGTCTCCTATCCCTATAATAATATATGGTAACACCCGTGCACTGGGTCTAGTGGGGAGGTACTCCAAGATAGAACATAGCTTGGGAAGTCTTGATATGGAGCCGTAGTTATTTTATTCGATATATAGGTAGAATTCTATTGGTTGGGGACTCTGAGAAGCAGCCGAGTGAAACCCAAGGAAGATCTACATGCAGGGTCCACGCAGCTCATGGTCCGCAACCCAGGATTCGAGAACGCTATCGAGACGAGTCGAAATAGACGATTAGTCAGCCGCTTTGTTAAAACGGTAAAGATAATATTTGAAATGTGTGGGTATACGGAGAGGGTCTTAGCGCCGCAAACTCCATACTTAACGCCGAATAGCTTTGACTGCTTGGAGAGACGGAAGAGTCCCTTTATATGGAGATGATTCATAGATTCCAGACTAGCAGAAGAAGCCTGCATCTATCGGCAATATGGCAACGCTTCCGAATCCATCACATGAACTTTTTGGAACGAGCCAGTACGAGCCATCGTATTCCCGGCTGCATGTGTTGGGCGGTCTGACCCATCTCACCGACATGTTGTGCAATGTGCCGGGCGTTATCTGTCAACCACCCACATGTCCCAGTCAGCATACGCTAACCTATCAGCACTGCATGAATCGTGAGTCCGCCGTGTGATAGAGGTGCGCATTCTGTATAGCGCCAGCCATCATAGGCCCGGGGATTTGGGTACGTTAGTTGTGGAACTCGAGGCTTTTATGAATTAGGGAACCCGGCCGGCCGGCATAACGTGCATGATAATGTTAAGTCTAACGACCTGGCCGATTAACAATCAAGTGTGGTGGGCCGGGACTCAATATGCTTCTCCGTTCTAGCTCCCCATATTCGTTTTCTGGGACCTAGCCTCCTGCTTAAAAATCGACTGATTAACAATCAACCCTTCTTTATGAAGAGGGCACCCAGCTCCTGAATCAACGCTAGCTTCTTCCTACCATTGCTCTTCATCCACCCGTCATACTATATATAGTCTAATTTGCTAATAAATTTCGAAATCTGTGAGTGGTTGATCACCTTGAACCTTATATGGCCTCCTTTTTACTTATTTCAATCCAAACTCCCCATTGGACTGTTCTGACTTGATTGTTAGGTGCGTGGACATCTTTGCATTCACCACCTTGTTGCAAGCCCCCGGGCTGTGAGCGGTGTCTATTCGGGAAGTCCAATTGTTGAGGCGCACACTCGTCGGCCATGTGGGCTAGCACTGTTCCCGGCGAGGCCCTTCGCCGCAGAGAGTCCGGTATGCCGACGAATCAATGGCATCGTGATGATACTCACCCAGACGCTGGCAGAACACATGCAACTGAAAATGTAGGAGACTTGGAAAGTGGTAGCAGATCTAATGACCCGGTTGCACCCGGTGGAGAAGGCACCTGGGGTGAACGTGATGTTGGTGGCTTCGATGAGCATGAAGCCCTCGAAGAATTGGAGGTATTGAGGCATAACCTCACACAACTGCACAAGACCAGAACCCATGAGACGCAAGCTAGCAGGCGCTTCGATTTGACCCAGGTTCGCAGTCACCGCGGCGAAGGGGTCGATAACCTATCGAGACGGCCTACGAAGGAAACAGGATCCGCTGAGCTTGACGGCGATGAGAAAACTGCAGCAGACGAGGAGGAATTCGAATTGGGCAAATTCATGCGTGATGGACACTTCGAAAAGCGCACAGAGGCAGGTTCCGAAAAACGAGTCGGTGTCATTTATAAGAATCTCACTGTCAAAGGTGTCACGAGTACGTCGTCCTTCGTACGTACTGTTCCGGACGCAATAATTGGAACCTTCGGACCCGACTTGTATCGCATTCTTTCGCGTTACATCCCCGCTCTTCGGTTCGGCAGGAAACCGCCGACGCGTACTTTGATCAACGACTTCACCGGATGTGTGCGAGACGGTGAGATGATGCTTGTACTAGGCCGCCCGGGCTCAGGATGCAGCACATTCCTCAAAGCTGTTAGCAATAACACCGAGTCTTTTGCTGCTGTCGAAGGCGAGATATCCTACGGCGGTATTCCAGCAAAGAAGCAGAAACAGATGTATCGAGGCGAAGTTAATTACAACCCCGAAGATGACATCCACTTTGCTTCACTCAATGTCTGGCAGACCTTTACATTCGCGCTCATGAACAAAACGAAACGGTCCGCCAAAGAAGAGATTCCAATCATTGCCAATGCATTGTTGAAAATGTTCGGTATAAGTCACACCAAATACACCCTCATCGGTGATGAGTACATACGAGGAGTATCTGGCGGTGAGCGGAAACGAGTATCTATTGCTGAGACACTCGCGTCAAAGTCGACTGTTATGGCCTGGGATAACTCAACACGTGGATTGGACGCCTCGACAGCACTTGACTATGCGAAGTCGCTTCGGATCATGACGGATATCAGCAATCGCACGACGCTCGTCACACTGTACCAAGCCGGCGAAGGCATTTACGAGCTCATGGACAAAGTCCTAGTCATCGACCAAGGTCGACAAATCTTCTCAGGACCAGCTAAAGATGCGAAACAGTACTTCATCGACCTCGGTTTTGAATGCCCGGAGAGGCAAACGACGGCGGACTTCTTGACCGCCGTCACCGATCCGAACGAGAGACGATTCAGGCCTGGATTCGAGGACAGGGCACCCAAGACGGCTGAGGAACTAGAGAAGGCCTTCCGCAACTCGCCAAACTACCAAAAGCTCCTGGCCGATGTCCGAGATTATGAGGAGCATCTGCAACGAACTAATTACGAGGATGCCAAGAAGTTCGAAGGCGCAGTGCAAGAGTCCAAGTCGGGGAACGTCAGCAAGAAATCTCCGTACACCGTCTCGTTCGCTCGCCAAGTAATGGCGTGCACGAAACGGGAATTCTGGCTTCTTTTCGGTGACAAGGCGACTCTCTGGACGAAATTCTTCATCATTGTTTCTAATGGTTTCATCGTCGGTTCAATCTACTATGGACAGCCGGCTACGACCGCAGGAGCATTTACTCGCGGAGGTGCACTCTTCTTCTCCATTGTATTCCTTGGTTGGCTTCAATTGTCGGAACTCTCAAGAGCAGTTTCGGGGCGGTCTGTCGTCGCTCGTCATCGAGATTATGCTTTCTACCGCCCTTCTGCCGTTTCCATCGCTCGAGTTATTCAGGATATTCCCGTCATTTTTGTGCAAGTCTGTATCTTCGGCGTCACCATGTATTTCATGACCAATCTGGATGTCGACGTGAGCAAGTTTTGGATCTACATGCTGTTCGTCTATACCACGACCATCATGATCACAGCCATGTATCGCATGTTTGCAAGCTTGTCACCAGAAATAAATACGGCTGTGCGCTTCTCCAGTCTTGCCCTCAATCTGCTTGTCATCTACACAGGATATGTGCTTCCTAAGACACAACTCCTGGACAAATACATCTGGTTCGGCTGGCTCTATTGGATAAACCCGATATCGTACAGCTTCGAGGCCGTCTTGACGAACGAACTATCAAACCGGATTATGGATTGTGCCCCCGAACAGCTGGTTCCCCAAGGTCCCAACGCTCTACCAGAATACCAAGGATGCGCCCTGACCGGTTCTAGTCCCAACTCCCGAGTGGTGGCAGGAAGTGACTACTTGCAAACCGCCTTTGATTATAGCCGCTCAAACCTGTGGCGAAACTTTGGTGTCATCATCGCTTTCATGGTGCTATACATTCTCATCACAGTCGTTGCGACGGAATTGTTCGACTTCTCCGACGAAGGTGGCGGCGCGCTGATCTTCAAGAAGAGCCGAAAGGCCAAGAAGCAGGCACAGAAAGCTGTTGCGCCATCTGATATCGAGAAGAATGGAGGCTCTGATAGCAGCGGATCATCTACAACGAACGCCCAGACCACGCCCGAGGAGCAGAAGGAAACCCTGGAAAAATTGACGAAGAGCGATTCCATCTTCACCTGGCGAGATGTCGAATACACCGTGCCCTATCTCGGAGGCCAACGCAAGCTGCTAAACAAGGTGAGTGGGTATGCTAAACCCGGCATTATGGTCGCGCTCATGGGCGCATCTGGTGCTGGCAAGTCGACCTTGTTGAACACTCTGGCCCAACGACAGCGTACTGGTGTTATTTCCGGTGAAATGTTCGTTGATGGTAAGCCCCTGGGTCCGGACTTCCAGCGAAACACGGGTTTCTGTCTTCAAGGGGATCTCCACGACCGCACCCAGACAATCCGCGAAGCAATTGAGTTCTCGGCACTTTTGCGACAGGAAGCGTCTGTACCCCGCGCTGAGAAGCTCGCATACGTGGATAAGATTATCGACCTGCTCGAGCTTAATGACCTTCAAGATGCTATTATCAGCTCCCTCGGTGTCGAGTTACGTAAACGACTAACCATTGGTGTCGAACTCGCTGCCAAACCCTCGCTGCTCCTGTTCCTGGACGAGCCGACTTCAGGTCTCGATTCTCAATCCGCCTACTCTATCGTCACTTTCCTCAAGAAGCTCTGTGCTGCGGGTCAAGCAATTGTCTGTACCATCCACCAACCGAGTTCAGTTCTAATTCAACAATTCGACATGGTGCTTGCTCTTAACCCAGGCGGAAACACGTTCTACTTCGGTCCGATCGGAGAGAATGGTAAAGACGTCATCAAGTACTTCGCTGACCGCGGAGCCACTTGCCCTCCCGGAAAGAACGTCGCCGAGTTTATTCTCGAGACAGCCGCCCGACCCCACAAGCGCCCCGATGGCACCAAGGTGGATTGGAATGAGGAGTGGAGGAACAGTGAACAAGCGCAGAAAGTCATCGAAGAGATCGACGGCCTCAAGAGAGTCCGCAGCACCGTCTCACAAGGCCCCAGCGAGGAACGGAGCAAGGAATATGCCGCGCCGGTATGGCTGCAGACGGTCGAGTTGACCAAGCGCATGTTCAGGCAGTACTGGCGCGACCCCTCGTATCTCTACGGAAAGCTCTTCGTCTCCGTCATTGTCGGCATCTTCAATGGGTTCACGTTCTGGAAGCTGGGGTACACCGTGCAGGACATGCAGAACCGCATGTTCACCTGTTTCATGATCGTCACCATACCCCCTACCATTGTTAACGCCGTCGTGCCCAAGTTCGATTCTAACATGGCGCTGTGGGAGGCCCGGGAATACCCCTCCAGGATCTACGGCTGGGKGGCTTTCTGCACGGCGAACATAGTTGCTGAAATTCCAGCTGCAATATTATGCGGTGTCATTTATTGGGCGCTGTGGTGCTGGCCAACTGGTCTTGCCACTGACAGTTTGGTCGCTGGATACACGTTCTTGATGGTGGTGCTCGTCTTCCTTTTCATGGCCAGCTGGGGTCAGTGGATCTGTGCGTTCGCTCCCAGCTTCACCGTCATCTCCAATGTGAGTTCTCCCATCTTGACTTCTAGACAAATTCATAATGCTAAAACCTTATGCGCAGGTACTACCTTTCTTTTTCGTCATGTTTGGTCTGTTCAACGGTGTGGTCCAGCCTTACTCTATGCTCAATGTCTTCTGGCGGTCTTGGATGTACTGGTTAAACCCCTGCACGTACTGGATCGGCGGCATTTTGTCTGCAGCGCTTGATGGCGTCCCCGTCCAGTGTGACCCTTCAGAAACGGCGCAATTCGATGCGCCTCCGAACAATACTTGTGAATCGTATGCCGGCGACTTTGCGCGAGCTGCCGGAGGTTACCTGCTCAACCCGGATGCGACGAGTGGCTGCCAGTACTGCCCCTACAGTGTCGGTAATCAGTACCTGACCACACTGAATCTTAACGCCGACCAGAAATGGCGAGGTACGTCACCACTTAATTCCCTAATGTTCTTAACGAGGTTTAAATGAGCACCTGTGTGCTAACACTCTGACTGTAGACTTTGGTATCTTCTTAGCCTTCTGCATCACCAATTGGGCGCTCGTGTACTTCTTCATCTACACCGTGCGCGTCCGCGGGTGGAGCTTCGGACTCCGTTCCGTCTTCGGCACTCTAGGCAAGTTCGTCGACGTAATTCAGAGGCCATTCAAGAGATTTGTCAAAAAGGATATGTGAGCGGTGTGTGCATGAACTGCGAGAACTGAGCATGCCAACTATACAATGCCGATCATGCGGCGCAAGGTGTTTAGGGCTGACTTATGTGGAGTATGGGCAAGGGGCAAGGGGTAGAACTGAAATATGCGCAACCAACAATATCCACGATGTAGACCGATGTGGGTTGCTGAGCATACCCCGCCCCATGATTTAGGGGACCTGGTAGTTAATATGAGATATAAGAGAGGTAATCGTCGTCTAATGAATTGGATCTTCCAAATAACGCTCAATAATACTTTTCAGTGGCTCATCCTCTGCTCGCTCTATCGCGGGTCATACTCGGCCTTCATTATTGTGACCTCTTACCTTCTCGACCATGGCCGGTTCCGACTTTGTCTCTTCGCTTACCAGTAAACTCTCTTTGAATTCAAAAGTCCTTGGGGATGCGGCGTCCACGGATTTTGCGGCCTCAATGGCCCGCTGGTCTAATGTAGACGTCAAGACGCCACTCGCCATAGTGCAACCTGCAACACAGGGAGACGTTATAATAACAGTCCGTGAAGCACTAAAGGCCAATGTCCCATTCGTGCCCGCATCGGGTGGCCATAGCCCATGGTCGACTATCGGAAAAGATGGAATTGTCATCGACTTGGCTCTTTATAAGGGCGTTGAGGTGCATCCGGAGAAGAACTTGGTTACGGTTAAAGGAGGTACGCTGATGAAGGAGTTGCAATCTGCGATGCATCCTCATAAGCAGTTCACTGGTAGGTACCCGATTCTGGAGGGGCTAGTAGGGCGTTGGGCGCAGGTCTACTTCCAACAGGGTGCCTGTCGAATTAGCGCTTACGAGGTGCCTGTTAGCCGTCGGTAGCGGAAATACAGTCGGTGTTATTCCTTACTATCTTGGGGGCGGTATTAGTATCTGGTACGTACCAATAGCCCCTGATACGAAAGCCCACGAGTATCTCGAATCACTGCTAAGMAAGCCACAGTGCGTAACCACTTCCATTCAGTAAGCTCTAGAGGAAAACAGAAAACGGAAAGAGGAAATACTACCGTGCTATGAGAATATAATTAACGTGGAGCTACCAGATACTCCGTTCACCGGCTACGGCTGTGAGAATATCATCTCGGCCAAATTAATCAATGCCCGAGGCGAACTCACCGATGTCTCAGAGACCCAGAATCCTGAGCTTCTGTGGGGTATTCGAGGCGCTGGACAGTTCCTCGGCTTGGTGACCGAGCTAACTATCAGGACATATCCGTACTCTCTTCTGGGCAATGACAGCGGACAGCGCATGTGTGGAACCTACATCTTTCTACCTACGCAGCTGGAAGCTGTCTGTGCCGCCCTACGAACAATTGCAGAAAGTTCCAAGCACGTGTCGGCAGGCCATCTTATGATCGTGCAAGCACCCCCCGACCTAAAACAGCAAGTGCTGCTAGTGGCGCCACAGGTGTTCTGCTCAGCTGAAGAGGCCGCTGTATTCTTTCAGCCGCTCGTTGACATAGGCCCCGTCCAGCAATTGCTATTCCCATCCACCTTCGAGACTCACAGCGACCATCTGGATTGGATATGTGCCAAGGGCGATTTCAAGCGCTTCACCCAGATAGGGGTCCCAAATCTGAGCACGGAGAACTTCGGAAAACTTGCAGAACTACATGCTGAATTGATAGCAGGTTGCCCCGATGCCGCACGGTCGGGGTACACTTTGGAGTGGCATACACCGTGCAAAGCAGAGAGGCAGCTGAAGTCATCGTTCGGGCACGAAAACGTGGATTACTGGCTGTGAGTTGCGTTCAGCACTTCCCTTCTTTGATTTCTATCCTTAATGAAACGATAAAGTCGTGGTAGGATAGCTATTCTAACCTACAATGTCGCTACCTAGTAATGTGTTAAGTTGGTACACCGACCCTGCCAACCACGAGTTAGTGTCCAGCATGGATCAGAGGGCACAAGCTTCAATGCGCGCGGGCACCCAGCAAGAGGCCTTTGTCTCTTACACCAACACGACACGAGAGGATCCACTGGAGTTTCGGTATAAAGGTGCCGACAGAGTCAAGAGGCTCAGGCTTTTGAAGAAAGAATTTGATCCCACAGGAGTCTTTTCGAAGGAGCTCCTTTAGTCATTAACACAAACCATGACTAGACGATTCTGGTAACAGAATCTGGGAACTTGTATATCATATTTTCGCCCCACGCTATTATACTGCCTCAACCACCAGTCTGGTATCAAATTTCGAGTTAGCTATGTCATGAGTCTCAAATGATCGCGGTCAGATCGGTGACAATCGTATTTGAATTTATCTGATGATAGTCTAATAATAATTAGCCTATCCTCGCGAGCCGCATAACCAGAGTAATATCTGTCAAAAGTCACTTTCAAGGGTGACGCAGTAGGTTTGGTCCACGAGAAAGGTCCCGAAATGTCCTCGCATAGTTGAAAGTCGGGGTTATAACGGACAGCCTTCAAACAAGCCTTATTCAAGGCGTATATTAACCTTCGGGGTGGTGCGCCCAACTGCGCAGGGTTATTTTACTCACCACCTCTCAGCACGAAGTCTGCTTTGACAGAAAAAGGACTCTCCGTAATAGCCAGTTCGTCCTTGCACAACAGCTTTGTCCGAGAACACGTCCCTTCTAGTTCTACAAGCCTGTTCGAAGACTTAATCCAATTTAATCCGCAGAATCTAGAGCCGAATTTCTTACGGTCCAGTGATCAACAAGTTCGGATAGACGACTAGGGGAAATTCTGTTCTTGCATCCCAAGTGGCCTGCTATAATGACTAGGTTCTCAAGAGCTCCTTTTGATATCCCTTCCTTGAACACGGTACCTACCACAAAGATATGACTCACTTGTCTTCTGACATCACCATCCAATTTATTCTTCGTAGGACCTTATACATCCAAAATGCTCTTTAACTCCCCAACTGTGAGTTGGGCCCATGAATCAGTCTGAGTATAAGATACTACGTAAAGGGGCACCTGAACGCAACCTGACTGCTAGCATTGGACACAATAATCTTCCGTATCACCTTATCCTACTGGAATTATTATACTCAGTGATGCACTTCCCATATTATTTGCGTGGTTTGCTAAGGGCAAGAATTATATATAAATTTGGTTGACGTAGATATAGACATCCACTCTCCTAATTATTTCTTATACCGAACTCTACACCAATCCCACTATCTTCGGCAATAACGAAAAAGGCGACACGCACAATCATAGTAGCGGTATAAAGAATCAAGCAGAAACTATGGGATGCACTCAGAGCACGCGCCGAAATCAAGGCTCAAGAAACAGCAGCCTAGCCAACACTAGGCCTCAGCCCCACCCTTCTCCCCCAAGCAGGATGCCTACTCCCCCGAAAGACTGCCATTGGGGTGTGATTGTGAAAAAGGATGGCAAATTAATCTATTATCCCAAGAGCAACAGACCTGGAAGACCAGATTGGGGCTAGTTGGCACAACAGAGTAATCGGTTCTGGGTGCCAAGTCAAACAGCGTCATATCGATCACGGGAGTAGAGGTACACCTCTATACGGTGGAGATTCAGGGCTCATGTAGGAAAACCAGGTCAGATTGTTCAGGCACATAGGGCTCTCCTTGTCAGGATTCGGATACCTCGGATCCTGTAAGGGATACTTGGAACAAAGAGGTTTCTTGTATGTATAGCTGGCTCTCCAGCCATTAGGTTATAGTTCTTCGTACAACAACGTTGTTCTTACCCTCATCCTATCGTCGGCCTTATGACACTTTTCTTATAGATTACCATCATCTACACCTTTTTCGCTCCGAATTTATTATTTTCACTATGATTATATCTTGTTAGATTGGTTGATTGCAGATAAATATAGTCTAGTCGAAGCAAGTTCAATGAGACGGTGGGATGTCTGTCTTTCCGTCTCAAACAAAGCGAGTCTCGATTGCGCCAACCAAAGCCTTGCCCGATATTTTATAACCAGTCCCTAGTGTATGAGAACATTTACTCCACCTTTTTTCTTTGGGTTTAGACTCTCATGGAGAACTCAATTAGAGCATATGATACATTATAATAGCCCCATTGCAATGGAGCAGAAAATATGCGACCCAATGATGCGCTGGTTGGCCGCGTATTACATATATCAAGCCTATCACTATTATTGCCCTGAGGACATGTAGTATTAGTTAGAGGTAATGAATGTTCTAGATAACAGGTATAGTGGTGGGCCTAGATCTTGTTTCAACTTTCATGGTATAGTAATAGGAACATTTGCAATAGAGTACGTTGGGTTGAAAAGCCCTGCTATAGGGACGGTAATATTGTCTATTCACCCCATGCACAATTACTAGGTATATAGAAACACAGCACTCCCTATCCACTTCATTTTTCAAGTCTTTATGAGTTGTATGATGCCCCTTTACTTAGGTAATTGCTCACCAGGGGCACTGCTAATTTGTAACTTTTTACTGTACAAGTACATCCCCACAAACTTATCACCTCGTCAGCCTTTACCGTGGTCTCTGACGGTAATCACATACACTGCAAGTACCTCGGAAGGTAGGAAATTCTAGGCAGAAATAGTACACTGAATCAGAGGGAGCGCTTCATAATCACACTAGCAAACACCTTCTGACGTGGGCTTAACAAATATTTCATGACAGCGAACTGTATAACCCCCAAGCCTATAAATACTTGGACTCGAGTCTGTTTTCCCCAAATATCTTAACCTGGTCTTTCCCCTTATTCAATCGGCCACGAATAAGAGGCTTCTCCTATTACTTTAATTACTCTCGTCTCACCCAACAAATTAAATAGGAGGAAAGCAAGTCAATAGATACATACATTACCCATTTGTTTCGTCAACTCACGTGGGGACGCAAAGAAACTCTAGAATATAACACGGGATACAAGAAAAATGGGACAAGTCATCAGCAGGCGGAAGCAGGAATGGAAGCAAGGGAAAAGAACCCGCATGTTCGGATTCGACCCTCGAGCTAGGCCAGAAAGTCCACAGCAGCGACCCACGACACCTTCCGAACGTCAGGAAGGACCGTGCTATTTGCCTATAAAACCAGCGCCTGCTCGAACTCCCAGGCCGAGAAGGGAGGGAGACACGTCCCAGGTGGAGCAGTCTGCAGGGAACGCAACGCGGAATTAGGTATACCACATCTTACCATGAAATACAGTAGGATGGTATAGAATGTTTACTGTACAACATGAAGGACGCAGTCGTGGATATGCCTGTAAGAAGTTGATGTTATTAGGTACTTATAATAGAATTTTGGTATATCGAGAAACAAGGACAGTCTAATAGCGTGACGCACAGGTTTATGTATTCCTTCACACTGCATGCCCCCAGAGGTAGACAGGAAATATACCACTCTTTTTGAATCTTCTGATGCTTTGATCTGGGGACCGAAGGCCTCCTTTTCATATCAGGGACCAATAGGGCTTGAGCTAATGGGTCAGTGCTAGAGAAACATGTACCTGTGAGCCTCTGAGCTGTTGTCCCTGACAGTCGAGTGTAGAGTTATCCTCTGTATTTAGCAGATCGAGAAATCAAGTAGGGCAAGCATTTAGACTAAGGCTAGGGAAAACTCATAACTGCTAGGTACCTGTAGACTTCCTATATTTCGAGGCTGAAATGGCTGTTAGAGACTTGTCCTCATCATCACTTAGGTAAGCAGGTACTTGCTGACTTTGAACATCATTATGCCCTGGAAATGTACTAAAAGCAACCTCGGATGTGATTATTTGCAGGGCGGCCTCGTTAGTTGAATGTATTCTTTATTTGTTGTTATGTTAAGTAATGATTATGTACCTCCCGAGTGATGTGGTTAGACGTAAGCTTCACTGCCTAGAGTTGAAGATTGCGTTATGCTTGGGTATTTGGAAGTGATTAGTTCATCCAAAAGCAGCTCGATCAACCACAGCTGCATATATTGATCAGACTTACGTCGTCAAAAGCAGCTCTTTTGATAATTACAGCCTTTTCCCTTTGGGAGAAGCCCTGAACTGCGGCGCGCCAATGGGGACGATCCGGCAAGCCGGAATCTCGGCATTGCATCATAACATGCTGGAGCTCAAGTAATGCGACCTTTCATTCAGTGAAACAATCTCTAATCTTGCATTAGACTATTAGTTGAAGTCTCGGAAAGGGGGAGTGGATATCTTGTATGCTATTGGGGAACCTCTAATATCTGCAGCTGGTTCCCTTCATGGCGCTCCGTTTTGATTGGACAACCGACTACCGATACAGAGATGAACAAGCTGCCACCAGCTAACACAACCCATTCCCAATGAACCAAGGCACGGAAATCGACGGTGCTTTGCTGGACAGTGCTGATTCGCTGCGCCGTGGTAAAATAGCCAGTCAAAACTTTAAAGGGACGCGTTCCTGGCGCCGGCATATTCAAGCTTTTGTCTTATCGCGCTAGAGCCATGCCCAAAAGGCATTAGCACCCAATGACGACTCGCCGACGAGGTCGACTGCAACCATTCAGGCGTGCCGAATATCCAGCTCTCTGAGCTCCTGCAGGGATTCTGCGATACGTCAACAGAGCGAATGGCCGCCGCTTCCCCCGCAGAACTCTGAATCCCCTCATTCCTGACTAGCCAGCTCTGAGGTTAATATGACGGACACGATCCTTCCCCGCCATCGCCAGCCAAGCAGGATTTAGATGCGCCAACGCGCAGACGTGAGTACCTACCTCCTAGGCAAATAGCTTGAATTAGGCAGTTTTGGTCTTAGCTACAGTGCCTACCTACCTCAAGCATAGGCCCCTTCATATCTAAGCCGAATTATTTCGTGAGCTATATATGAGGCATGTATGTGCCTATGCATATTCCCAATCGCAGGAACCGCGCATCCCCCTCCCATACGAACCTTCATACATGGTGCCAGTGCGTTAGCCGCCAAATCCTTATCTGGGAGTACCGGTTGGATATTTGTTCAGGGTACGAAGAGAGGATCATCTGCGCGATGATGTCGACATGCAGGCTGCATGATGATGTTGATAGGACCCTGATCGTCGCATTTTGGCAGAACTGGATAATTCGGGACTTTTTCAGACCAACCAGCTGCTGCCAGCATCTATGACATAGAGGACCTACATAGGGGACCTCCTCTGCCTATGCCCGCATGCGCGGATAGGTAACGTTAAGGGTCGCAGTGGCTCCTCAGTCGGACCCTTTGCCAGATTCCGAGAGACAGAGTTGCAGGATTTAGGGATCTGTCACGTTGTAGTGGTGAAAGCTTGGCGGGKTTGCTTGGGACCGTTATCAGTGCGTTGTAGTGAAGCAGTGCCGGCAGCTGAAATGCGTTGCCTATCAAGCTCGGTAGCAAGCGGTGTTAAGCGCGATATGCTTGAAGGGCGACGTGTTGTCCGCTACATGACGCCTGACTCGGGTAGATTACGAGGACTATGTGGTCGAGGTGAGATAGGTCTCTTTGACGTAAAAGCCGCTATGTTAAAGCAAGCCGAAGCTTGGTGTGGACAGTAGGGCACTTGGGCAAGGCCAGGAACCGCTGCCCATCTATTACGCCTTGGATTCTGGCCAACCGGGTTGCCCCAGCCAGCACGGCACGATTACATGAAACATCCTACGTATACCGCGCTAGTCTGGTTGTCACATACCGAGGCACTCATATGACCCTGACAGCATGTAAGATCTCGTCGTGTAACGAAAGCTGGGCTCGCAAGGCATCAGCTGCCCCCCGCGTCCCTTACAGAAATTGGTACCTCATCCGTTCGACTGCAGAAATCTGCAAGAAAGAAGCCATTCGTGATATCACCGTCTGGATACGTAATGACCTAACCCCTTTCCGCCAAGCTAACGCGGACACCGTCGGAATCATGAAACTAAGAGTGAAAATTAAAGCATCCGTCGCGCGCCGTCGTTGTCATCGTTCCGCGCTAGCTTCCTCTCCGCCCCCATTCCCATGTCCGCTCTCAAACCCGCCGGCGGTACATTGTTTCATACCTTAGGTACGCGTACACATGCGTGGCTTTTCTATTGAGCGCGATGATAATATGGGAAGGGCTCTTCCCCCCGTAGAATGGGATGCACGGCCCGGCTGACTTTTGCTGAAGACCTCGGGTGTCGATAAGAGGGATATATCTTGAAATCTCTACCAGTCTAGCTTGGAGGGGTAGCGGATGATTTGTAGAATTTTCTAAGTTCTGCTACTAATTTGCTAGTGAAACTGGTCTGATTAAGGATGAATCCAACTGATGTTCTAGGTAATCCGAGTAATGCCATCTTACTGAGTCACATGCAAAATCAATTTGAAGTGAAGTAGACGATAAATCATCGTTAAAATTTCAGATATCGTGAAAGCATCTAATAGATCTCATAACCGTTTTTGGATTGCCCCAATGTTTCCCCAGTCTAAAATGCGTGATGATGATCCCTTCGTATGTTCCCTCAAGTCTAGTTGTACCCTGAAGAAAGCCTTGCGTGTATTCCGCCAGTACCGTAGATGCCTCTCCCCATCTCTCTCTCTCCTCCCAATGTCAATATGCCCGAGGTCTATTGGTACCCCACATGTCCAGTTTCCCAATTGGACGCCGATAGAAAACCAATGCAACCCGACCAGCTCAAAGAACCGCTGAAAAATATGCGCCAAGACGAAAAACCGGGGGGTATCCAACTTTCCACAGAAAATAATAAAGAGAAAATTCATTTATCCAAAACAAATAGAGATCACGCAAGAGCAGCTAGTGCCCCCTCCGATAGCGCTTCTTCTCATGACGATGCGATGCGCGATGGGATGGGAGGGAATATACGAGACTGGCTCGAATAGTAGTAGTAGTGGTAGTATAGAATTGAATGAAGACGACGTTCAGACAACGTTCCAGCGGATGGATGGGCATACGGACCCCAAGCAAGGCAAGTACTCCCGTGCCGTTCTGGTCACCGACTCGAAAGTTGCTGTGCTGTGCGGTGCGCTCTGCTGGCCCTGCATGGGCTGTAGATGGGAGGGACGGTTCGGACGCAGGAAGGGGGCTGCTGCTGTACGTATTCCGAATTGACCGACCGGCAGGAATTGGATGCTGCGTTGCACATGGTGTTGATTGCACGCGTTCGTCTCCCCGCCGGCCTCATTGGTGAAGGGTTAAGGCATGTCAACGTCACAGGGAGAGCGAATAGACCGGGGTCGGTAGTATTTGCCGGGGCTAGAGCCGGGCTGCGGAGGCGGTGATTGGCTGGTCGACGGCAGAGCAGTCCGCACGGCACCAGATGTGCGAGTCCGGATTGGTCGCGAGTGTCTAGGTCGAGACGCATATGACGTACGAGAAGCCCCGTAAACCCGCCGGGGGGGCTTTTGGTTGGCAAGGTTTCTTTGAGAGGCAAGGTAGAGAGACCTCTCTCTCCAGGTTCTATGGATTCCTGTCTGCTTTACTTCTGGAGCTAAGAAAACAGAACACGAGGGGAGAGGTCGTGATGTTGTGTGGTGTTGAGAAAATTGAATTGACCCAACCCAACCCAATCGAAACCACCAAAACCAAAAGACCAACCAATTTGCCCCAACTGAGGCGGTGAACTTTACAGTGGGTTCATAATATAAAAAAATTCATTCTCCAAAATCCTTGCCAATTGCCTGCGACCAATTAATTGGTTGGTAAGCCAAAATGCGATGCGGTGCTCATAAGCTGCGCCTCGCAACAACTGCTCGGCTTCACCGGCAGGAGGCAGGCCAAGCGCTGGGCAACAAATCTGTAGAGCCTAGCGATGCCGCGTGTCCCTGCGTTTCAGCCCCCGTACCTGTGTATCACGCATATAGACAGATTCGTAATCCCGTAATGTTCCCAGCATGCAATTTGTAAGAATTGCATGGAAAAAAATATATAGAAAATATCGTCCATGTGGGTGGTATGGAGATGGAGATGGAGGGGGATGAGGGGGAGGGGGAAAATTGGGATAATGGGAATTGGGGGGAAGATTGAGGGGCTCAATCCGACAGTCCGACGAAAAGCTCGCGCCGCTTTCTCCAGATCTCTGTTGGGTGGCGGATATGCAAGATAGCCGGACGAGCTTCCGGTGAGGTGGTTGATGTTGGGTTCTGTGTCGCCATGCAGAAATAACTTTCTGACCATGTTTGAGGTCCCTGTTACTCGGATGTGAATGGGTCGGCCGCTGCGACCTCGAGGTGGCGAAATGACAATAATAATTGAGGAACCCACCCGGCCCAAAAGAGAAAATAAAGGGGAAATATAGCCCATCCGAGGGCCTTAGCTGTTGGTTATCCCTCCCACGTCTGCAGCTGGCCGCTGTATCTCGACACCTTGGGAATAATTATCCATGCAAGTGCAGCGGGTGCAGCAGGGTGTCGTCGTAAGCGGTTCGTGTTGTCCTCCTCTTGCGCAGAGAATGCGCATCTAGTGTAGCAACCCCCGGGATGCGATTTGTCAGGCTCCCCATCGTCTCATGGGAGTCTGAGAATGCGGTTGTGTTTGGGCATCCATAATTTCTCTGAGTAGTATAGGTAGTATTGTGTTGTGTTGAGTAGTGATAGAGCATCTTTCGTCGGCAGGCTTTGGCGTTGGAAATAAGTCATCGACATTCCTCATCACGGGAATGCTGTATTCATTTGTACCCGACGGCTGTCGCGCACTTCTGGCAGTAGTAGAGATTGAACCCTACTCGGATCATTCCCGTCGAGGCTGGGTCGTCGGTCGATGTGGCCTCGACATGACGGTGGCAGCGCAGGCAGCGCATCACCTCAACTGAAGCGACGGGTTGGACGTCCATACTGAATCGGATAGAGAGATCGGTGTCGGACGACGAAGGTGAGCTGCTGTCTGTATCTGTTGACGAAGAGCTGGCGTAGTGTGTCTTTGGTGGTCGAGTTGACATGTTGGTCAGGCTGAAGGCGTCGTAGACTAGTAAAGGTTGTGTGAAGGGGAGGGGGGGAATGTTGGTAGTTATGTATAGATGGAAGCCTTTCCAAGTTGGAATGTGGAATGTGAGGCGTGGAGCTTTCTTTGGGGGCCTTGTTTCGGAACGTTGATTGCAGGCTTGGGTCGAGAGATCCAGTTCACCAGGGGGGAGAAGAGCTCCGCAAGGAGGGTCCTGTCTTTTTAGGTCTGACCAAGTCCAGAAGAGACAAGATCAGGCTAGCACCATCAGGACGTATATATGTATATAAACGTAGTAATATGGCACAAGTGTCCAAGTGGGGACCCAACGGGGAGCAGGCGTCCAGCTTGTGCCCGGTCACGAATAGACAAGGGTGTAACGTAAGGCAAGGTAGGGCACAGAAAGAAGGAAAATAGAAAAAAAGGATGGAAGGAATAGTGTGATGCCTAAGATCCCGACGACCTCGGCGTTTCGCTTTCTCTAGCGGATCCGTCGGGCTCGAACGACAGCCTCATTCATGCGTTGATTATTTTTTTTCTCTTGCGTGTTGGCTTATGATGGCACGATGCACGCGCTGCTGAATACCAGGGCTGTAGCGACGACCTTCGGCCGGGCTTTGTTGTTCTGTAAAGGGTTTACGTATTGCGATCCTATGATTGATTCAAGACGGCACAATGGTCAGATCTTCTCCCGTGGACCATGGATCTGCTTGCGAAAGCTGTCCCGGGACAAAGATAATCGACTGATTAATAGATTGTGGGTTTGTTTGAGTCGTTTGAATGCTTTCCCAAGATATGAGACAGGCGAGCGGGAAATAAATGGAGAACTCGATGGGTCGATGAGAGTTCTGGGAATTGGAGGAGGCCGGGAGAGAGGGAGCTATTTTCTTTTAACGTTTAGTTCTACATTAGGTCATGGTTGTAAGTCGATATCACTCAATGAATCATGTTCACGATATCGAGATCCTGATCCTTAAGCGCGCTGTCATAAAATCATCGAAGGTGGTAGGACTATACTGGATAGGTTGCCGCATTGCATATGTGACAAGTTGACTACTTGGCGGAGTTGAGAGATCTAAGATCTACCTACGTATGCTATCATTCATTGCGCGTGCAACTCGAGCGTCATAGAGACCCGGAGGATTATCAGCGCGCTATTTTGATTGAGCCAGCCAGCTTTCACCCAGCTAATTCGTTAATAATAAGGGATAGCCTCCGATCGCCTTTCGATCACTCAGAGCACTCAGAGCACTGTAAATTCTATGGTCGCTCTTGACACGGTTTGCTCTCTATAACCCCTATATGCATCTCAATAGGAGTCGCGGAGTCGGTCTTCTCAACAATTTCGCCTATTGAAGAAAATTAAGAAAATTTCTCATAGATTTCCAAATTTCAGACCCCTCCTAAAGGGGGGCGCACGATGCTCGCGAAGAACCGCGATGGCTGAGACTTTCTGAGATTCGACTTGCATTACTCCTTAGCGCACTATTCGCTGGAATGACTACCGTGGGTGAGCAGCTGTTACGCATGGCTTTTTTTTCTTGCATGTGCCTCTATTCGGCTCATTTTTCCTATCTAATAACCTGCAGATGCCCACCTCCAACAACGTTCGGGACCAATCCTCGAACGATCACGTTGCGACCTACGGAAAATAGCATTACCTAACAATTGGATGCTTGGCTTCATAAAATGCTGTTCTATCCGGATGTCCAGAATACGTCTGCATTTGATAGTCGTTGATAGTCGCGAATTTTTACACCAATCTTCTCTTCAATAGATCGTGACATGCCCTGCCTGCTTGAGCCGCGACTCCGATGAATCAGCTAAAATCCGATCCAGACCGTTCTCCCGCTAGGCCTGGTGACGATCACTACCGGTGGGGATCTGGAGGATGCTCCAGCATCGTGTCTTCGTAGCAACCATCCCAAGGAAACGTTTGCCACTCGCACGAGAACAGCATAGCACGGCGTCTGTTTCACCGTGATCCATAAAACAGAACGAGTTGGCACCCAAGTGAATGAGAAAAAAGACCCTCGCGATCAAGACCCAATCTACTTGACCCGGTGTGCAAATGCCCTTGTTGCGGTCGCGACCCGATTCTTAGTTAACCCCAGTTTTACCCTCCTCGCGGTTCTCTTATGGATCTACTTTGATCTTGTAGATCCACTCAAAGGGGCAGACGGGGTGGACAGGTGGGGCATGAAATTTGGAGAATATTCATGAAGCTACACGACGGTGTGCTTTAAGGTTAGGAGCCGACATTGAAGCCATGCGATACAGCGCTTAACCATGCGTGCCTAATCTAGCTGAGGCTGTAAGAGCTTCACGTGTAACCGACGAACGAAGGGAGGAGATATTAAGCATCCGAGGGGCAGGTGAGCAGGAACGCCGACAGGACGCCCGTATGCAAGCTTGGGGCATCACAACTGTCATTCGGATATGCAACAAGCCGGACTGTCAACCATTCATGTTAGACCTAGGTGTCTATCAAAGTCCAGCCATCGAGATGCATTAACCGCCGTGGCATTGAATTGCTCTTGGTCGAGTTGAGAAGTCGAGACTGGTCTATACTTCCGTTCTTGAATCTTCTATGTATGAGGGATCCGTTTCCGTACATATTAGCTAACTCGACAGGTGTCGATAGAGCCTCACTTAGATACCCATGCCATCTAATTTTATGAATTGAATTCTTTTCAGTCCAGATGATTCTATCACAAGGTCCCATTAGCACAAACAATAATACATGGATTATGTGATACAGGGTCGGATTCTCGGCCTACAGCGAACAAATGATCGACAAGGAGGATCGAAGATTCCCGCTGCCCACGCTGTCCAGTAGTGTGGCACATAGATAAACTGTGGACCTTCCCACGTTCCAGATCCAAGCGTTCCATTAACGGGTCCCCTGATATACATGTAGGTAACGCGAACCGAACGATGGTTACGTACTCCGTACAACGCATATATGTGGTAAAGGAGATTATATCGAACCACCAGACCCTGATACGTTGTATAGGAGAGAGGAGCCAAGCGACATTGCATTGTCACGGAAGCAATCAGAATTTCCCTTAGCTTTCCATGTCAACAACGGCTTTGCCAATTCCGTAACTGTGAACATAAATCCAGAGCTCGGCGTAGCATTACTAGGTTACGAGAACTAGTCACGAGCCCGCGCACCTCATTCTAAGCTTATGCACTATCCGACTCGAACTATTTGCACGAACCATCTTGTCATTGGTGGGCCGTTGTGACATGTGCGTTCGCCAAGTCGACGGAATACGACAAATCGCAAAAGCGTAACGGCGCACTCCGCCGGTTTGCCGTCCCATCGAGATCGAAAAGTCCATCCATGTCTGCAAATTTCCCATTGTTTCGAAATCGAATTCTTCCAATATACCACTCGCGGTAACCCGCCAATCAGGCCATACGCTACTATGGACGCAACTGGGTCACATTCTGGTTTTCCTTTTTCGTATTTTCTATGTACATGGAGGAAAAGCCCGGCCTTGTCCTAAAAATCATCATCAGCCCGTACCTGACGATCTTTGTAATATTTCCGCCTCGCACAATAACAAAGTTCCGTGGAATTGTCTCAGATCGAGTAAAATTTTTTTCTTTCCGTGTCGTGCATTTCCTGTTGGGACTAAGCTTTCCCGTGCTTTGTCCGAGAGTAGAAAAATCTCAGTAAGCCTCCAGAGCCCGACATACGCCCCGAGACAAAGCAGGCTACCTAGTATTTACCTAAGATGGTAGTCAGTCTGACCGAGAATTTTCCAGCATACAAAGGATTATTCTGCGATGTCGGGAACTTTTTTCTCTTTGCGAAGCCGCAATTTTTGTTGAGTCATGGAAGGTCAACTGGCTATGAAATCTTGCGTCAGCAGCCCTGCTGCAGACTCTTCCTATTTGGAACAACGGAAAACGTTCGACCTCGCGCTTTCGCATTCAGGGCTTAGGTTCCGTGCGCCCGATAGTCCGAGCACACACACACCGTCTTTCGCATGCCGCGCATCCGCGATGGCTCCGTCCTAACCGGTGTATGTGAGCCATTTATAGATCGTCTGACAGGAACGCGTGCTAAACGCGTATGCTACGCTTATATATGCGCGTTCCAATATATACGAGTCAGTATCTGTGGCTTATACATGAAACATTACATGCAAAATGGAGAATGGTCCGCTATATTTCCACTAGTGCATTGTTATTGAGTAAGCCGAGTCTTCGATCACCTTTTCCACGGACACCGGTGAATCTCCCCGCGACCCCGGAACGGTGCGTATAATGGAATATAGGAGGCAAAACCCGTAGCATCGGGTCCTCACCGGCACTAATGCCGTGCGGTGGTGACTCCGCATCCGCATCCGTCGCGGGGATACATGTGGCGAGAGATTGCGAAGAGAGAACCTGGACTAAAGATGCTATACTCGGCTACCCGGCTGTTGCTTTCGGCTCTGCTTCCACCTGGTTGGCAAGACTTCCGAGGGCGCATATACCGGTCGCTACTGAGGCTGCATTGATTCGTTGCTGAGTAGATGATCTGCCATGTAGATTGCCTTGCAGCGTACCCGACAACGTGTGGCAGCTACCACGCTGCTGACCGACCTGCAATCTCAGCCCGTCAGACAACTTGGGCGTCTCGGGGGGCGTCCCTGGCGATCCTTTGCATAAATCAAGTGCGCATCGTTACTATTCCTAGGGTAGCTATGCAGCCTTGGCGCAGAGCCTCACCTGCTACAACCGGGAAATAAATACCTAATGTTGACCCTCGATCCTAGACGACGCTTCATCGCATGTATGCCCATAGCCGCCATTGCCGCCACCATTTGTCACTGTATCCTATACGTGTCTGTGCTGCTGATGTGTTGGCTGGGCTCGTGAGCTAAAATATAGTGGCCCTGCTGTCTAACAGGCTGTACGAGTTGAACTTGGCGTTTATTAGCTGTCGTGCAACGCGCCTATGTCTCAACTTCCGTCACAAACTCGTCACTCGGTGTCATCAAACTGTCTTCATCCATCAAGACGCATATTGACTAAGCCAGTGGCACTCTGTCGTGGAACAATTTGAAAAGAAACAATGTTGAATCCGAGATATGCCGTACTAATTACCCGAGAGCACCGCAACGCCAATACAGATCCTTCACGTATCATGCGTGTCTTCAATGCGTGCAGCCCTTCCGCCCCGTTGATTTCCTATTGATCATGAGATATTAACACTGCCTAAATCGGCTTACTAGAATCCTTCCATTTTAACATCGTCGCTATTGTTCACCTTTCCCAGGTTCTTTAGCAAGAAACTCCGCTTGAAGTACTCGTTGGGGTGAACTATTGTCTCGAGCTGGGCCGAGGTCATGATCCCCTCGTCTTTAGCCTTCTTGAGCTCGTTCTTGTGGACGAACTCGAATACACTGTCCCAGTGTCAGTCTAGGTCCGTATGTACTGGGCTGGCCTATAGGATGAGCGCAACTTACCGGTTACAAGCCATGTGAAATTTCTGATTCTCTTTATCTTCCTTGACGCCTTGTAAGACTGAGCGGTCTGAGATACCCACTTGCTGCAAGAGAGCAGTCAAGTTCTCTAAGTTAAAGTGCCGGTACGGACATCCATGTGCTTCGCCCGGGCCGGGTGGATGTTCCGTCAAGATCTTTTGACATGAAAATGGCGAGTAGCCACCCCCGCGACGATTCGAGTCTCCACCAACGTCACCATACGCGTGTCGCACGTTGTACCTGTACTCCTTGTTGAACGTGTCATCCGTAATCTTGTTGAAGGAGCTACGCCAGAAGATGAGACATTCTTCTAGATTTAATCCGATGCCCTTCAAGAAGAGCGTGTATTGTAGACGGCCGTAGTGCTTCAGGTGCGCGTCCCGCCGTAGCGATCTGTGTAGGTGCTGCATGCACAATGGGAAATGCTGGGATAGGTTGTCCACATTCTGCGCTGTAATTTCGGCGCCAGGAACCGCAGAAGTGCTACTACTGTATGAAGCATCGGGTGTGACGAAGTTCTTGGATAGGTGGTCGAGAATGGGTGTGAGCCGATCGTCCTCGTCGAGTCGCGGTAGTGCGCGTGCCGTAAGTTCCAATGCTCGGTCTAATCTTTTCGTAAACTCGGCGGTTACCATGCTTGGTAGCTCCTTAGAAGGCACATAAGCCTTGCCTGCCTTCAAGAATACTCTCCTCGTCTCGATCAGGTCTGGTACACGCTCCCAATCGACCTTGAACCAGGTCTCCTCCTCTCCTATTTTAAGACCACTCGTCGCGTTTAGTTTGGCGAAGTACTTGTCCTGTTCTTCTTTAGTCACAGGTTCCCAATCCAGGTTCAGACTCTGTATAAAAGCGTTTCGCTCGCGTGTACTGTCTTCCAGTCGTAAGCGAAAGAGCATAGTCTCTACGCGACTGAATCTGCGCCGTAGGTCCTCTGTGGACGCGAATGCAAGTCGCAGTATGAAGTGGCTGTAGTGGTCTTTCTGTCTTTGGGCGGTAAGTTGGGATGAGGAAGACGAGTTTGAGTCGAGAGGAAGGTATTTCTCGAGCAGCGGCTTCATATGTGCCTGCGTCTCAGCAGGGGTTTTGTTGCGGAACGAGCATGCTTCTAACTCGGCAAGGACTATAACAGGGTTGTCGTTAGGTTATGAGATGCTATCACAAGAGGACAAGCCTAGCACATACTCCGAAGTCTATCAATAGCCCATTGTTCGAATTGTTCCAAAGTAATGTCTGCCGTCGGAGGAGTTTCGTAGAAGTTGAGACGATGGGGATACTCTGTTTCCTTGTAGGTCGGATCGGCGAACTGCCTCTTGCGGTGGTCGACAACGTTGCGCCTCTTAGGGTCGACTCGGTTGAAGTCTTGTCTTAGCATCGTGTGGGCTTGCGGATTCTACGTTGGCATCGATTTTTGGGAGTGATGATGTACTTGGATACTTTTGGTCAAATCCGGGACTTTTCAAGACGCGCTTTCTTGAGTAAAGTCGCGTCTCGGAAGTGGAGCGCGATTGTCAATTAAAGCTGACCAATCGTATGACTTTAAATTTCCCCTACCTCCGACCCCACGACGCAAACTTCAGAACGGCCAGTTTTGACTTCCAAGGCCGTGCCGAACTTAGGTACATACATACCTCTAAACTTCTATGTACATTAGGTATTGTGCCTAGAGGAAGACTTCCCCTACCTCTCATTTTCCACTCTGTCGCAGTCTGTGAAAACCCATACAACACTCCTTCAATCTTGATCTCAACGTAAAATGTATGGCGATGATCAGTCGAACATAACGCCATCGCAGCGTATCAGCTCAACTAATCTTCCAATTTAATGCTGAATAAAATATTGTCGATATTCTGGGTAACACAATGCGTCTATGTAGGAACACGTTGCGCTAGGCCAGTCAAATGATCGCCACACACAATTGCGATGCAGTCATCTCGTGGCCGTACGAGGGAACCATTTACGATGTGGTATTGTTCCGAAACCGGTTCATCAAGTCTCGGTCAGCGTGGCATATGTTAGGGTGCATCATGGTTTCAGGAAGGAGATGTGCTTCGGACCTCACATGCGTTCTGGTACCCAATAGAAAAATTAGTTCTGCGCATGCCAGCTCTTTTTCAGCTCCCATCGAATGCCCGTACGAGTTCTTTCAGCCCGCGATGTTCGCTCTAAAATGCTGCTGCAGGTAACCTTTACCGTTATTGGCTACACCGCCAGCCGCCTGACCAATAAGCTCCAAAGTGTAGTGCGACTCGATCCCGCCTTTTGGTTCCTCTTGCACTGCATATTCTCAATGCGGTTAGGTTTCTAGCTATAGGAGAGCCTCACCTCGGTTTTGATATACAATATAAGATGGCCAGGAAGAGACTATAAATGGCTTTTCGTCGGAGGCCTCTTCACTTATCCCACTCGGTCGGGGAACTAACGCGTCTAACCAGCCATGATGAAAAATGAGTACGCCAGGGAAGCAATATGCGACTTCTCAAGATTGGACCAGGCTGCAGTCTGTCATCATGCGCCTGTATCTCGACGAAGACAAGACCCTCGAGGAGGTCAAGTCGTATATGGAAGAGCACCATGAGTTCTTCGCTACGTATGAGTTGAGTTGACTATGAGGCACAGTGATTTAGCTGACACTGAACAGCATTTCAATGTATAAAAAGAAATTCACGGCATGGGGCGCCTTTAAAAACCTCCGATTGGATGAAGTGGTGCAGATACTTCGACTGAAAAAGGACCGCGATGCAGCACAGAAGTCATCCCTGTTCTTCATCCGGGACCGAGAAGTAGATCACAACAGTCTCCAAGTGTATCTATCGCGAAATCCGTCCGTCTTTGCACGGCTTGAGGCCGGAGATGCACCTAATCCGGAGGCTATTCGAGACGTCACTTGCCGAACTCCCCCTTTCTCGGCTACATTGCCCTACAGGCAAGCTTCGCCTTTGCCTAACTTTCCATCGCCTAAGTGCCCATCACCTACGGTGCAATGCAACAGGCTCTCCCCTGTTCCCGAGGATATGTTTCGGGCACTTCACATCTACCTAGACCAATCTTTTGATACGGGCCTCTGGTCTTGGTCGGATAGTCACTGCTGGAATACTCGTGGGCGATATGGCCCTTCAGGGCTTCTAAGTTCGGTTATTGATAGATGCATCACTGCAGCGCTAGCCGTGTCTCGTCAGGTGGAGCCAGTCGCTATTCGTCGGGCCCTCGACATTCCCTTTGCGATGTTAATTAGGGTCTTCAGAAATCCTCCGCCCATTTTGGTGCCAAAGTTGGTTTCAGCCACCGCTCATCTAAATCGAATTGGACGAGGAGAAATAGGTGGCTTGCTCCTCCAATTCTGTCGAGATCTTACGGCGGCTATTCTCGGCCTGGATCATCCATTAGCAAGATTTTGGAAAGGCCTCATCTCGATCCCTCGTGACGAACAACAAGACGCCATGGGACGTATCTTAACCCTATGTGTATCTGAATTTGATACGCGACTAGGATCCGCTCATCCTTTAACGATTGAAGCATATCTCAAATATTTCGACACGGTGGAAAGGGAGAAGGATCCCCGAATCCAACTACAAAGTCTGGGGCATCAGCTATCAAAGATTGATATCCGTCGTACTGGTGGGTCTCTACTGGGTTTGCTCACATTGGAGCACGCGTTGGCAAATTGCAAACTGAACTTAGAACAACGACGGCTAGATAAGGCCGAAGAGGCTCTGTCCCATTTGGACTCAAGTTCTCTCGCGGCTAGAGACGAGTCATTTCGATGTGTTTGGTTGGGATATATTCGATGTATCAAAGGAGATATTCCGGCGGCTGAAACTTTATATAAAAAGTCGGTGCTTGCGGCGAAACAGACAGGATCGCGAGACTGCGTACTGGAAGCTCTCTTCCAGCTCGAGACATTCTTGATACATGCGAGGAAACCACTGGAGGCGGAACAAGTTCGCGCCGAGCGGTTTCGTCTGCATCGTAAACTTGATTCCCTCATTTGGACGGATCAGGAGGACATGCCAAGTTCTAGACACCGTAACTCCGACCCCACGGTCATGATAATGCATATTGCCTCTGACGAGAGTGGCGCAGCATGGCAACCTTCGGCTTTCGCTGAGCTAACTGAATATGCGAGCGCGTCAGGCTCCGTGCCGTGACAGGCATTGGATTTCAAACCACTTGGGATATTGTGGAATAAAATGCTTCTTCATTTTACGATAGATCTCTGATATTGTTCCTCCGGCGTTGTGAAGTCTGTGGGTTTCCGTGGAGCTCTGTCGCGCGCAATGGCACATTGCCGCGATCTGTTCAAGTTCGAGTAAGATTCGGCCCGAACTTTCCTCGGATTTTACGCCTGGAGTTAGCGGAACTCCCGGATTTTAAAGAGGGGCTGTCTTATTATTTCCCAAATCTTACCATCCGAGTCAAAATTCGTCTAGACGAAGGTCCGTGATTCTCGCAATCAACATTCCAGTATCCTGGAGCCGTCTCGAAGATGTCTAAGGTCCTTGCCGTCTTTGGTGCTACTGGCCAACAAGGTGGCTCAGTAGTTAACTATGTGCTGAACGACCCAGAGCTCTCTCAGCAATACAAGGTCCGTGCCATCACCCGCGATGTCAACTCTGAGAAGGCCAAGCAGCTTAAGGAGAAAGTCGAAGTCGTCCAAGGCGATCCACTCGATCGGGCCTCTCTCGAGATAGCTCTGGCCGGCGTACACACAGTCTTCATCATGACAGTGAACTACTTCGTTCCTGGCGGACCCGATATCCAGTATAATAGCGGCAAAGCAATGGTTGACGTTGCTGTCGAGAAGGGTGCTGAGTATATCATCTTCAGCACTCTGCCTTCAGTAAAAGAAGTCTCTGGCGGCAAGTACGTGTTCAGCCTATTCGACGTGAAGGCAGAAATTGAGAAGTATATACGAGGCCTTGCCATCAAGAGCGCGTTCTTCTCAGCCGGTTCATTCATGGACAACTTCCAGTCTCAGAGCACATTAGCTTTACAACCCACTCCCGATGGTACGTGGGTCATGGCCCGTCACTTCTCCCCTAAGACGAAGTGGCCTTTGATCGATGCCGTCGGAGATAGCGGAAAATTCGTCGGAGCTATCCTCGCCAACCCCGACAAGTACGAGGGCAAGACGTTCTGCGCTGCGACGGCGGTATATACCACAGAGGAATTGATCGCTGCCATATCCAAAACCACAGGAAAGACCGTTATTTTCAAACAGATCTCGAAGGACGACTTCAAGAAGACCCTGCCGCCCTCAATTGCTGACATGCTCGCCGATTATTTCAGCTACGTAGATGAGTTCGGCTACTATGGCCCGGATAGTGAGAAGTTGGTCGCTTGGGCTGCTGCAAACGCCAGAGGTAGACTGCACACTTTCGAAGAGTATTTAGAAACGCATCCTGTCCAGCTCGAATAAACGAGTCTTGTCAAATGACGGGGGCAAGGAACCAAATACAGCATTACTAATGCTAAAGCGAAGCGTTTGAGCGCCCCTAATCTACGAGTATATGGGGCAAGGTTTGGAAAGTATAACAGATAGACAGGGTTGTTCACAGGGAAAATGCTTGATTTCATCTCATAATTATATTCACTTACACAGCTCGTTGTTACTTGTTCACTTACCTCAGATATCTACATAGGTGTCCTCTTCTCCCACGACCGCAACCTAGGTACCTAGGTAGGCATCACCAATCCTTCCAAATTGTTCTAGTACGCCAGGCTTCAACTGTGTCCCACATCTCGATAAGGAACTGGTCGTCCGGCATTTCCTCGACGACCCTACGAGGTTTGTCCGTTGCCTCCGAAGGGTCAATGGGCTTCTTCGATATCGGCATGTTAATCCTGATCCCTACATCCGGGAGGCGCAGCTTGATTGCCATGATAAGGTCGTCCTGTCGCTGTTGCTTGATACCCTTTCTCTTGTACACGGCATGCGCATGTTTGGCAATGTGCTCCATGCGGACGTCGAGACACCTGCAACCTGTCCCGTGATGGATAGTTATGTTCGACCGGCTGTCCGGTGCGATTTTATCTGCAACGCCGTAACATCCCGTCTTCTTGTTCACGACCTTATATGTCGTTCTTGAGATGCGTTCCCGCACTCTGAGGAGGTGCTGATCGGTCTTCAACATTGTGACTCGTCCCTGCGGGACTCATATGAAGGCTTAGATAAGACGTGTTCAAGATTTTAGACGTCTAAACCAATCATTGGTCTATGTTCGCAGATGCTCTCGTGAGTTCATATATATCTCGGCTAAGATGAGAACAATAGAATTATCCCCTTTATCGTGGAATGTTTTCAAAGACATTGTTATTAGGAGCACCAGGGTCTATTCTGTCCGATTAATGGAGATGTAGTGAACAAAGATATTGAATGAACCCTGCAGCCAGGCCTACCATGTCACTTCAGAAGAGAGTCCTCAGCTTCCCTACGTCAGTCATATTACCAATATTAGTGAAAGCATTATACGCCTTCTCGGCCCTCTCGCTGCCAATCTGTCGCGACACCTGATCCATGAATTTGGTCCGCAGCTCTTCCACAGTCAGGGGGTTCGCTAAGCTGCCAATTGCATGCTCTACGAACTTTTCGAGGGTACTCCCGTCGCTGAAGGAAATTGAGACATACGCTTGGTCTTCGGCCACGGTATCGTCGGTGGTGACATTTACCAGCTTTCGCATGCTGACTACTGTCTCGTTCTGCACAACCTGGTCCGTGAACTGCGCCGGGGTCGCCGCGCCGTACAGAAGCCCAACAGCAGCAGCATGGTAGATGCTGAATTTACCCTCGAGACCGGTCTGCGGGTTGCTTTGGCCTGTCAGTACCAGGACCTCGGGATTCACTCGAAGGTCGATAGACTTGATCGAGTCAGTCGAGATCGATTTTCCCTCGCTTAGTGTCTGGTTATGTAGCTGGATGGCCCCATCGATAGTCGGATGCATAACAATACCACAGGGGAACGGCTTAAACGTGTTGCTCTCAATCTCCCACGTCTTTCCCAGCTCCGCGAATTCAGCCGACGCATTCTCGCGCGTGCTTACTACGTGTAACCACCCGAACTGGTCCTCCAATGCTGTGAGCGAGCTCGTGTACCCGTTCCGCGCAAGCAGCACCGCGAGCAGGCCGGACTGGGTTGCTCGCCCGACGTGGAAGGACTTTGTCATCGAACCGAAGAACGCCTGCATCCCGATGACCTGCGTGGAGGCAATCCCGATCGCATGCTGCAAGTGCTCCGTGTCCAACCCGAGTAACTTGCCAACGGCGACAGCCGCGCCGATCGAGCCAGTCGTGCTGGTAATGTGCCATCCCACATCGTAGTGTTCAGGGTACACCGACAATCCCAACTTGAGCTCAGCCTCCACGCCCGCCACAAAGGCCGTCAAGAATTCCGGTCCGGACACGGCCGTCGCCTGGTCTCTACCTCGTCTTGCTTGCGACTCGGCTTCCGTGATGGCGAATAGGGCGCTAGCCACGACCCCAGCCGGGTGGATCACGGTCGCCAGGTGCGTGTCATCGTAATCATCCACGTGCGACGCAATGCCGTTGACGAAAGCAGCGAGTTGCGCGTCCGCGAACCCATACGCGTTATCGCCGGCGGACACGTTCAGCCCTAGGATACTGGATGTGGGCGGGCCGCCAAAGCCCACGGCCTGCGACGTGTTGAGCGCGATTTGCGGCGCGTCTTGCGCAAACCCGCCGATGGCGCACCCGGCCCAGTTGTAGATGCTCTTCACGGCCGCGTCGACGACGGGCGCGCTCAGGTTGGCGTAGGTCAGGTTCGTGGCCCAGGAGGCTAATGCGAGCGTTGCCATGGTGGTTGATGCTTGGCTTCACGCATTACTCATTAACCCAAGCTCCCGGAATCTGGGGAAGCGAGCAGGGCTCCCCGCGGTTTATGAGGAGCGACGAGGTGACATCGGACCAGACGAGTGTGACGGTGAAGAGATGCTGGCGCCATACGCTATGGAAGTGGAGGCGATGTCAGATGGGGGTTTCGTGGTAACGGTCTCCAATGACCCCATTCAGCTTCGGGAATAGAATGGATGTGCGCCTGGGGGGCGGGCTGGAGAGGGGTTGACAGGGAGCTACAGCTGCTACAGTATCATTATTCCTACCTGCTGGCTTAACGACGCTACATAGTGTATACAAATTACTACGAAGGATAGGTAGGTAGGTAAATAGGGGCTCTTCTACTTAATATTATACACCGGGCTGATATTTATCTTGTTCAATTCCTCTCATTGAGACTCTTAATAATTAATACTCGAGTCGTGCTCTCTCGCTGGACCTTCCAACCCCCGCCATAACCCTAGAGAAAAAGCCAGGTCCTTCGGGAGCGCGTTCCGAGGCTCTCACAGCGCTAAAATTCAAGCCTCCAACCAGATCCTTGCGGACGGCTTTGCTTAGATAGTTGTACACTTGCTATCTCGGTAATGCTCCATGGATTAACCTATGCGGTGAGTTATTCGGCGTCGATTAGAACCTTAGGAGGTCATAGGTACATTTAGGGAATTGAATCGTATGGCGCTTCTATCTACTAAAGACTGATACGCTATAAGTGTACCCTTTCAGTTTTATAGAAGACTAGCGGTGAATTGGAAATTGCAGACAACTAAATAAAATTAATCACTATAATTACAGAGGGGTGTCATTGAGGTACCTATAACGTGTCGCATGGCGCGCTGCATTCCCTGTATTCGTAGGCGCAGCACTGCCGATATGGACCTATGAAAGGTACCTACACCTTTAAGTGTAAGGGTCAACACGATGTGCTGCTGACTTGTTCTACCCCACCTTCCCCTTTGGGCTCTATCGGGGCAAATGATTGGATTCCAAAAACTATTTTATAGTGGATCCGATCAACCGTTTCTATCAAACGGAGCCCTACAAAAGCTAACAGTTGTGATACGCTTCAAAGAATTGATCTATTTGAATCGATATGAGGGATATGTATCCTTAGATTGCCTGATATTCTACAAAAAGGCGGCTCTGCTTAAATTTTCGCGAATTTTAAGAAGATCAGCCTCGAGACCTTGAGGCTGCAATTCTTAATCTTGTTACCCCATCGACAAATGTACGCGACGAGAGCGTGGGCCTTGAATTGCAACAGCGATTTCGTAATCATTTGCAGGTCTAGGGGATCTATAGTTTCGAATATGACATCGCTTGCAGACATTTGCATTGACTGGCGGTTTCCCACGATTCGGATATCCAGCCTTGAAAGTTTAGGGGGGATTGGAGTGCGGCCAGTTCACGATCTACCATGCTATCATTGCCAATCACACTATCTCCCAACCCTGTGGGTTGGGCACATATCCTCATATGGTCCTTCTAGTTGCAACGGGGGCAAACACAAGGGATCCGGGAGCTCCGTGCGGGGCGGAGTAGACACCAAGTCTTGTTCATTTTCCTAATTAAATCGTAGTGCACTTTCATATATAAATCAGATATTGCACGTCTCTTTATTATATAGACCCTCTACTTGGATACGAGTCGCAGTAGGCATATTTCACTCTTGGTAGGTAGTATGCTTGTATTTGGCTTTGGTACCTCTGTGCGCGGCGTGCTACGCGGAAACATGGTTCCTTTTTATTCGGAGGGCGTGAATGTCGTCGCACGCCCCTTAGTGAAACAACCCATCCTCCACATCCTAGCTAATAGCACCTCTTTCAGGCATGCAAAGGGTCCTCTGAAAGAAGTAATACACGTATACCGTATACATGCGAAGGTTACGAAGAAATATGTAAGAGCGAACGTTAGGTTAAGGGCAAACTCCCAAAGCAACATATTAGCCTACTGAATATTCCCTTCGAGGGGCTTTGAAAAGGTTCAGCGTAGAAGTCCTTTTCAAGGTGAAAGATGCAGCATCCGCGTCTCATAGACAGCATAACCCTGCGGACCAAAGTATCGGCCAGTCTGAAAGCTTCTCGGCGGTTTAGTACGGTTTCGGAAATCTATTATCTTATTTTAGACCTAGAGTGAACGTACCTCCAGTGCAAATTGCCAAGGGCAACGTGACGGCAAACCTCGGCAAAAAGGAGCGCCTGCCTATCTATTTCCTCCCCATATGATGGTAAATCAGCAAGCGCGAAAAACCAATCCTTGTAGCGATTACTGATCATGGAACCGATTTCGTCGACAGCTTGCTGGAGAGACAAGCCCTGCTCCATGAGGAGTCTGATCAGGTTGTGGTCGACGTTCAAGTCCTTGAGAAAGATTAGCGTTTATAGCATATAATGGAACCGGCGCTTTGCTCTTGTAAGGTCACTTACTAGATCCTTCTGATATGACAGAATGTCGTTGACCCTAAGCTTCCTCCGTTAGCATCAGTATAGTATTGCTCGAGGTCATTCGACACTCACAGAAGTGCAAGGTCTGCTGATATACGTAGGAATTCTTGTATAGATTTGTGGGAGAAAACGTTTTCTGGAACCTCAATTCCCTGGGCATACAATGCAACAGCAGTAGCAGGGTAGGCCCCGATAGTCCCCCTACGAACTTCCATATATGTTTGCACATCGCGACTTAGGACTTCCTCTTTCGCCATTTGCTGGACTTGCACAATCAATTGGTCAAAGAATCTTTTGTGTAACACCTTGTACTGTCGCTGCAGTTCTGTTTTCTACTTAATCACAAGCCCACGCAGATTTGCTGGAGACGTACCTGGAGATGCTCTTTGCTTCAGTCTTAGCCAGCATGTCTGAAAGACGTATCGAATTGGGTTCTCTTCCGGCTCGATCAGCGGCGCATCTTCCTCCATAATGGCCATGGTCCTGTCGACCTCTTCTTGTGCCGCAATGGGATCATCCTTCAGGTGACCTTCGTCAAAAACTACAAAAGTGGGAAGGTCAGCAAGTCGGTGAGCAATGTCGAACCTTTTACATACAGTCATCAAAGGCGAAGCCCTAAAGGTTATTTATCAGAATTATACTCCTATAAGAAGCGTGATTAAGACGTAATAGAGAACAAACCCAGTGAGCCCAATCAAGCATCATCCGCAAAGCCTCATCGTCGGCAGTTGGCGCCCACATAGAGATAAGGTAACAAAGGTTTACCCTAGAGTTCTTGACGCTTGCTTTCTCGTCCATTTTCAGGAGCCTTGGAAAATATTAGCCATAACTCTGGTGAATGCTGCTGATTACGCGACTTCTATCTGCGTTCGGCTAGAAACACCTACTTTGCAATCCACCTATCACCTTCGGCTTTAACCTTGAAGTAATTCGGATTTACCACTGGCCTGGTGGACATTATGGAAGAGAACAGATCTGGAATGCGAACGGAACGCTTCTCATCCGGTTTCTTTACTGGCTCAGGCGAACTTGACATTAACGACAGCTGAGCATCGCCGGAATGCACCGAGCCAGAGTAGTCCGGATTTGCAGGAGAAGCTTCAGTAGGAGCCATGACAGCTGTCTCTGGAAATTTCACTAGTAAGGTGTAGTAGATACCTATAGGTAGGATTATGTTATTTGATGTCCTGATGCCGGAGGATTGTAATGTTATATATCTTTGCTACTTACTACCTCTAAGATATCTACCTCTCAAGGTATCTGCAATTAGATGTTCTGGGAACGGAAATTCCGGACTGGGCGGTACCGGTACTACCAACGCCGCTACCAGCACTACCTGACGCCTACTCCAAACCAACACAGATAAATGAGGAATTCATCGGAGACCGTCCTATTCAGGCCAGGGATTATATATTCCTCAATTACTAAGGAATCGAGATTAGCATTACCGTGATTGCACGGGGGCGGCATGGTGGCGGTATGCCAATGGGTGGGTGCCTTACGAACGCTGGGGTTTATGCTCTCGTACGTCGGATAGTTTGACAGGATATTCGCTGCCGTTGAGTATCGTGTAGCTCCCAAATACCTCGACCACGTACTCATCGAAGACTGCTATCCGGGGCTCTTTTGGCTCGCGGCACGAGGTGAGAAGCTGGTAAGAGAATAATGACGTGTTGGAGCCGAAATAGCTACTGGTGTGGCGTTACTAGCACGCGGCAGGGCTGGTCCGCATATTGCTTGGCAATTACTCTCTGGGCCAATGCTAGACGACCGGAACATCACCCGCTCTCCGTGACAGTATGAAAGGCTCGGAGTCTGGAATGCCAGCTCCAACTGGACAGCACCGGGGGCGTCGCTGGGGAAGTGGTTGAGCCGCCCCGACGTGTATATCTACACGGCGTCTGCTAGGACATTAGATAAAAAATTGAGTCTAGCCAATCTGCCACCCACCTTTATTGATGTAGAGAGCGCCCAGGTGGTTCGCGATGAAGTTATGGTTTACGTAGATAGGATATGGCCAAAGGAGGTCGCGCGGATCTGCATATCTGGCTAGGGGGTTTTCATAGCTTCGATATGTGGGGCCATCCTCGCCTGGCACAAGAAGCCCTTGCTGCGCGCCCCAACTGTGTCCGTCGCAAGATATAGTGTGACAGCGTTTCTAGAGGTTTCGAGGTTCCGCGGAAGTGAGTCGTTCAGGAATCAATATTATGTAGCGCGGCGCTATGGCTTGAGGTTAGACATGTCAGGAGTTAAGATAGTCAGACCAGGGCGCCTCCCTGATACTTCGGACGTGGTACAAGAGACCTAAGACTGTGTAGACAAAGAGCAGTCACCTGTACGTCTACCCAACTCTGCTCCTCACACAACAACATTGCTTCCATGGTAGATGTTATATGTCAAACCAGACGCGGAAAGCGTCATATCCCCCTTACAGAGATTCCAAACCAAACCCTCTCAACTTCGGTATATCATTGATAATTTTCTTCATCGCCAGCCAAACCGCCTTCAGAATGGCAGACACGGCTTATAAGCGAGACTCAAGGGAACAAGAGCTCAACCGCCCGAAATATGAAATTGAGTATCACGTCACTAGCATCCACGAAGAAGCAAGGTTCAGGGTTCGCAGAAACGACAAGGTTTTCCACATTCGCATCTTCCCGTGGGAGTTTGTCAACTCGCCTGTTACGAAGGAGAAGTACATTTCGTACTTAGAGGTTCTTCGGTCAGGCGAGGAGGGKATCGGTGACATCTTCGACACTGACGTCTTCGACTGGGCTATGCGGCCATTCGAGCCGTTTTTCGCGGAGCTCGCTCCGAGCCCAACACTCCCTGGGGGCTACGGGGACATTAGAGTCACCCTGTGGGATTATCTTTATCCTGAGTTTTTTGTTTTTAACCTGGACGTCGTTGATGAAGAACTACGACCGCGCCGTCTTGAGATGGAGGAATCGCCCTACTTCCCAATACCGCCCGTCTGGCTGGAGGACGATTTCTCCGACTTGTCTTGGACGACCGTGTACGATCCGGCTCAGGTTCTATTAAGTTTTGAGAATCCAGAAGACGCACTCTTCAAGCCGCCGCGCAAGGTCCTCATCAATAATGAACAGACCACATGCTTCTTTAAGCAGGCCGATTCTACAGTTCGAACCGGTATTGAAATGAACGCCTATAAGAAGATCGCCGCTGCTGGCCTGGGCCCTGGAGTGCGCGTATGTCGCCTCCATGGCGTCGTTATAGATAAGGACTTTGTCATAGGCATGTTGCTGACCTATATCGGCCATGACGACTGTCCGCTGTCTTCACGGGTCGACCCAGACTACCTCCTGCGTCGGTGAAACAGCGGTGGGTGGATTAGCTGGATTCAACAATTTCCGAGCTTCTTAAGGCTGGGGTGGTCTGGAGCGATGTGAAGGCGGAGAATGTGCTGATTGACCGGGAAGACAACGTGTGGATTATTGATTTCGGCGGTGGCTACACCCAGGGATGGGTTGACCCGCAGATCGCGGGAATTGTGGAGGGCGACTTGGCGGGCATGGCCAAACTTAGAGATCTTCATCTTCCATAAATAAGGACGGGACGTCTGGTGGGCTTATTGAAGAACTCGATATTGATGACTGATTATTTGCCTCATGGGCTCATAGGCTGGTCAGTATCTGTCTAGTGTAGATTTCGATCATGCAGTGCGGAACTAGACAAACTAACAGCTTCAATGACACGCTTGGTATACCCCTATTGCGTATGCTAACATTAGGTACCTACACGTTGATCCTCATTGCGGTTGTCAGGAATTGACCAGTTTTGTTCGCATCGTCAATTTCAACTGAAAGGCTCAGCTCCTTGACCTCTTCCAGTTCCTTATCCACGGTAGCGACGTCGGCCTTGAGGACCTGCCACGCTCCCTCTGTTAAAGGGAGTCTGATAGGAATGGGCTTGTCCTTGGCACGAGCAACTACTTGGTACATTGCAGCAGCAACTCTCTCAGCCGGTGTCCATGTCTTCTGCACGTCCGGGTTCATGATATATCCCTCTATGATCCTTGCGGGACTATCCGCCGCGGCGTATGCCGGATGAGGCGATAGCCAGCCCATGCTGCCCGAGCTTGTGAACTTGGTGATAGTGCCACCCGGCTCGATGAGACAGAAATGGATGTTCCATTCGGGTCTAACCTCCTTACCAATACTTTCGGTGAACCCCTCAACGGCAAACTTACCAGCATGGTAAAAAGCAGTTCCTGGGAACCCAGTAAAGCCTCCCAATGACGTCACATTGAGCACTACGCCGCCCTGCTGACCCCCTTTGGGGTTCTCCTCGCGGAAGATGCGCATGGCGTGAAGTGACAGCCTCGCGGTGCCCCAGAAATTCGTCTCGACCACCTTGCGAGCCTGCGCCTGGCCGTCGGGTAGTAGGGCTGATTCTGTATCTCCCTGCAGGACGTAGCCGGCGTTGTTGACTACTACGTCGATCCGGCCGAACTTTGAAAGGGCCGTGTTGACGGCTGAGTCGATCAATTCCGAGGACGTTACATCGAGATCGACTGTATGCACCCGTTCCGACCGGGGTAGGAGCCTGTGGAGTTTGGAAGAGTTGCGTGCGGTAGCTACTAATCTCTGGGTGGGGTGAGAGGCGATGAGTTGGGCAAGAGATAGGCCGATGCCCGACGACGACCCAGTGACTTTGGGGGCCAAGTTAGTACAGAAAGCCAGCCTAGGGATTTAGGAAAATCCAAGAGCTGCTTACTAAACCAGACTGCGTCGTCCGGCAGGCTATAGTAATGTCCAGATCCCATAGCAGACATCGCTGTCGGTTCCTGTTTGAACACTGTGGGCCAATCTTCTGCAAAGATCAAGCTGCATGGGGCGGGAAGATGAGACAAGCCCTGTGTCACCTAGGACGGGAGGGGAAATTGTCCGTTAACGCAAATGCCGTCGTACGGTGTTGCGGTAACTGTACAATATACTAAGTTGATGAATGGGTGGTCATTCTGCCCTAGAGTTGATATCATCTGTTGGGGTTACTAAGAGACCGTCAGATATGCAGCACCAAGATGTCTTAGTAATTGCTCTTCTGAGATTCAGAGCTCTGGAACAGATAGGGGCCTGAGAAAGTAACTCAATTCTTATTATTTATGTGAATGCTACACATATACGCCGCAGAATCTCAAGTTCTTCCCAATTCCTCAACCTTACAGAAAGACTGTACGCCTAACATCATCAGTTAACGGAACAGTCACTCGCCTAGTTGAGAATAGCCCCAATCACACTCTTTGCCACCCCCTTAACGCCAGTAACCTTTGTCTTCTCGACATCCGTCTTGTAGAACCTGCGTCCTTCATCAAGGTCGATAGTATCGAGGTCTACCCACCAACTTCCGCGGTAGTAGAGTCTAGCGCCGAGCCACATGATGACAATGAGGATAACCGAGATATAGTTCGCAAAGAAGTTCTCGGCACTTGGTGCCTCACCTAGTGGCCAGACTGAGAGATAGAATTGGACTATGATGAGAAGAATGCACATGATGAGACCCCACCATGGACCGATCGGGTAGATCCAGGACTTCCATGGCAGCTCTTCAGGTGTACGTCCTTGTCTTGCCCAGGCGTAACGGAATCGAATGTGCGATAAGCATATCATTCCCCAACCAAACAGGGTGAAGAGCGAGGTAAGGTTCGAGAACCACCCAAAAACATCGGACCCGGATTCACTGACATTGAGATACGCAAGTCCACCACCCAGAATAAACGTCGGCACCAGGCCATACCAGGGTCGACCTGTCTTGTCTGCCTTCTTCAATACCTTCGGAGCCATGTTAAGATACGCCAGACCCATTGTTGTGCGCGATCCACCATAGCCGGAAATCGATCCAGTTGAGATAACTGATATCAGAATGACAGCGTTCATCATGTGCGCTAGTACGGGTATACCTGCATCACGATATGCAATGACGAAGGGGGAAGCGTTGGTGCCCTCGCCGCCGAAGAGATCGTCATTCATGGGAGAAACGTTGATAGTAATCATGAGAGACCCGATTAAGTAGAAAAGTGATAGACGAAGCCAGATTGATCCCACGGCTCGTGGTATAGACTTTCTCGGGTTGGATGTCTCCGCAGCGACGAGGCCAGAGTTCTCAGATCCGGACATGGCGAAGATACAAGTGGGCATGACACTAAGGAAACCCTTGAAGTCGTGTGTGAATGGCATCTCGTTCCAGTAGCGGAAGCCGACCGGGCCGTAACCTGCACCACCAGCCGACATGACGATCATGGAAATGATGACCACGAAAATCCAGCTGAATTTGATGGTGCTGGCGACAACCTCAATCTCACCGAAGACTGTGACTGCGCCGATGTTGATCAGAACGATGACGACAAACCAGATGCTGATCCATGCTGCAATCGGTACGGCGGATGTCCAGAACTTGATGACGGTGTTGGCGGATTGCAACTCGTTCGCGATGGTGATACTGGAATTATCTCGAGTTAGTAGTGTTCGCACAGTATATCTCGTGTTCCAATGCGATCATGGGTTGGGGATGGGCAGACCACCCTTGAACAAGTCCAACACACATAGAATGTAGTACACTAAACTTCAAGAGAGGGAACATAGATGGTTAAACTCACCAGTAAGAGAACCAGTAGGACCAGCCCAGCGCAAAAGCGGCCGAAGGGTCGACAAACTTGCCTTGTAAGTCTGTGTTAGATCGCACGCATGACTCGTCCGAGTATCATGTTGCACTCACCTGTCCATTGCACGAAAGCCGAAGGCAGAGGATACACGCAAGCCATCTCACCAATGGAATGACTGACACACCAAATCATGGATCCGGCGAGACAGTAACCAAGGAAGATACCAGCGGGACCACCGCTCGCTAGCGACAGACCACTACCAAGCCATAGACCCATACCAATACTGGAACCGAGGGCTATCATCGTCAAGTGACGGGTGCTGAGTGAGCGCTTCAGCTCGGTATCAGCGCCATGATCGGTGTCGTAGATGTCGCCAGTAATTGAGGCTCGCTTCTCGTGGGCATCATCTCCGCTGCCTTGGTAGGCAGGGGGGCCGCTTTGTGAATCGCTGACCTCCATGACGGTTCGTGACGCGATTGGGATTAATGAAGGGGAAGAACTGGCAAGATCTGGAAGCAGGAAGTGGGAAAAACCTCCTAGAAAAGTAAAATGAAACGGCGGGCTGGGCGCGTTGTTGGTTCTTATCAAGAAGTCGCGACGGCCCCCCTGATACCTGTGTGCTACTTGCTACAAGGGGCCAATTGTTGGAGATGGGTGCACAGAAGCTAGGACCCCCCTATTCGAAGCAAGCTGAAAGGATCGATACTGTGGAAACGGTCCGAAATGACGGGACTTCCTGGCAACGTCAAGGCTTAGGTCGCCCAATGTTTCCCAATTGATTCGAGTGCAGAGAGGCAGGCTGGGGCTGATACCGTGGGAATATCGAACAAGTCTTGGTATTTTTTGGAGCTGATAAGGGAATCCTGTCGAGCCGTTGCAGGGTAGGTTAGTACCTAACGCGGAGAACAAACATATGGACGAAGGCGTGGGACGAAATACGCACAGTTACGAATCTGTCAATGAATGATTGATTTTGCGTAGCTTAGGAGTCGTGGCTCTGCGGGACGTCCGGAACATCATGCAACGCGTCCCTTGAGCTGATCTTAAACACACATGTTTCCGTGTATATCAAAGTGTAAGTGTAACAAAACGGTGCAACTTGAATTCATCCAATCCCTTCTCATAGTTGGCGGAGTTGAACGTGTAAGGCGTTCATGTCAGCCATGATGTAGCTTCATAATAGTACACGTACAACGCCAACCGATCTGTAGCACATGGGACCAACAAGCGTAAAAAGCGCCTCCCGTGATATCTCACCGAGTAAAATGCCTAGACTCCGGGAATACTAGTTTAGACTGACGCCAGATGGAATGAAGGATATTATGGCTGATACATCATCCCACATCCTTATCATGCCTACCTGTTACCAGGTAACGAGCAGCACAGCCTACGACGGCTTAAGCCACTGAAATTACTTGATCGATCTGGTTACGCAAAGCCTTGAAGGTGTTTCCTTGTTAAATTCATCAAGGCCTCATTGTTCTTTTGTGTAGGGCAGGTTTCTGCTGTCTTTCCATGCAAGTTTGAGATGGCATACCCCTGCTCGCCCTGTGTCCCATTCCGATTCTATACTGGTAAACATGCCATGAGTTATCTGAGGCCTGGCTCCAATTAGCTTAACTTCAATCTGTACCCCAAGTTTCGCTTCTTATCTCGAGTACATCTCGTATCTCGGGGTGGCAGGTCGTTTCCTGTTTGAGAAGGCCAAATCCTAGTGCTGCTAGATATGATTGGCCAGCTCATATAAGAGATAAGCTTGAGTGTCTGATTGGGGTTCTAAATCTTGGCTCCAGCGCACCGTTGCGGCGGGGCCGGTATCGTGGGATTCCACCCATGGACAGGATTTAGATGATAAGGTGAGCAAGGTGAGTACTTTAGTATATCTTAGCGAGGATGGCCATGTACGATAGCATCAAATCCGATACCAGCAGAAAGGATTGGGACCACGAGACTCTCCACCCATCCCAAGATGTCGTGCATACCGATACGACCCCTTGTGCGAATTCAGCCTAGTGGATTAGGCATTGTCTTTGGTCGTGCTCAGCTGGGGATTCGCTTAGACGACTTCGAGAGCTCGACTGAATATTCTAAAATGTTTCTTCCAATTTCTTGTCACAGTCAAGCAAGGCCTAACTACCTACCTACCTACCTCCTACCCAATTTATAAATGAATGAAGGTGTTACTCATTCAGAACTTCCATCTGAACCTCATCTTTCTTTTATTTCCCCGCTTTTAGACCCCGTATTACGCGCCTCTCAGCTGTAGGTCAGACTGAGGGGATGGTGCATAGAGAGGTACACGCTAGATTTACTATACTTCTATTAAATCTATCGTAAATAATTGAGGCTCAATCACCACATTTCGAGAACATAAGCTTTCTTTCTCAAACTGTCATACTTCGGCAGATATTTCATTACCATGGCCAATTCGGCAGGCGAATCATCTTCGGCTCCTTGGCGTGGGGACAACGCGCCAACGGTATCGTCGCATGGGCGCACGGGTATGTTTTGTGCGTGTTTGGCATGATGATTTGTACAGGGATGGCCTTTGCGTTTATACGCAATGAGCCCCTGAGAAACAACTCCGTCGAATTGTCCCTCAACCTTTAAAGAGAGCGACGATGGCTTCGCGCCGAGTTCTTGGTCCGCATTCCCTTGCGTTAGGACGACGCGGCCTGTCGGTCCAGGATGAGACCACTCTGCCTGCATGCGGCTGCGGCCGCCTTCGCTGCTAGCGTGACCGCGGCGGCAGCAGCCGCTACATTGGAAGTCGATCTGCCGGTTTTAGTAAGGTCGGACGAAGTCGAATCGGATTTCTCAGCCGTCTTTTACGACGCTGCGTACCCTGTTCTCGTCGGCAATGACGGTGGCGCTAGCTCGGGTGGTTTCCGTCTGTTCGATCTAGACGGCGAAACCACGTTGACGGAAACCAATCACGAGACTCCCGGCCGAACCAAGCTTGTGATAACCGTGTACGAAGTTGGCGAGAAGGACCTCATTGTTACCATCGCACAGCCGGATTCCTACTTCCGGCTGTACGACGCACGCACCGTCGAGCAGGTTGGCGAACCTATTGCGCGCACCTTGGGTGATTGGTCGGCATTATGTGCTTGGAAAAGCCAAAGCAGCGGGGAATAATATCTGTACTTGTTCGGCAAGAAGCAAGCTGTGCACTTTCTCTTACGGGGGAGCAATTCCTCTTACGAGCTCGTTGAGATTCAGACTTTCAACACCACTGTCGAAGCATCGTCTTGTGCTGTCTCTTTATCAGCGCAATCCGTATACTTTGCTACCGATGATAGCCCAGATATTTACGCATTCGCAGCTGCCGAGAAGACGACCGTGCTTCGAAGAAGTGTTCTGGGAAAAGCTGATGACGATGTCACGGGACTTACCGTCTATGTGGGAAGCACCTCTGATTATCCTCTAGCTGCCTAGAAGGATGTTGTAGCGATATACGATACTTCATTCATGCTATTGGGTTCCATGGCAATTACCGGAGACGAGAGCATTGAAGTCAAGGGTCTAAATGTCTATCAAGCGCCGACACTGAGATATCCGGCAGGCGCCCTCACATATGCTACTACGAATGACTCTGGAAAGGGGTTTGCTGTTAGCTCCTTAGAAGCGGCATTCAGGGGGCTGGATCTGGACGCAAATACCGCATATGATCCTCGCAAGAAGACACTCAATTCGTCTACCCCTATTTGTCCTGAGTGTAGTCTCAGCGGCTTTTGCCAGACCAACAGCAGGGGCAGAGCTGAGTAGTCGTGTTCATGCTCCACAGGGTTTACGGGCGACGATTGTTCCACCTTTMCCTGCCGTAATGACTGCTCAGATCACGGTCAATGCATTGGCGCGAATCTGTGCGAATGCAATGAGGGCTGGGGTGGTATCTACTGCCCCTTCAAGGTCGTACAGCCCATTGCCAAGACGGATGCAAATGTTGGTGACGGCGATGACCCGGCTATTTGGATATCGCCAACGAATAAATCCGAATCGAGGATCATCACTACTACGAAATCGGGGGATGGCGCGCGCGTGTTTGACCTCAGCGGAAAACTGCTACAGACGATAGCAGTTGGAGACCCGAATAACGTTGACGTGATATACAATTTCCTAGCTGGAAACAGGACTGTTGATCTGATATACGCTGGTTGTCGCGCCGACAACACTTTATGATATGTTAAATTGTGCCCCTAATTCTCATTTTCTTAAGTTAACCCTAACCATCTTTAGTCTTTTCGAAATGACCGCCAATGGGACTCTACAGCCCATAGCTGGTGGCACCCACCCGACCAAGGACGACTACGAGGTCTATGGCAGCTGTGTCTATCGCTCGCGTATAAGTGGCAAGCAGTACCTCTTCGTCAATGCCAAAACCGCGGAATATCTGCAGTACGAACTGTCATGGGCTGATGATGCACTGCAGACTAGCCTTGTTCGCAACTTTACCGGTGGTTCTGGAGGTCAAGTAGAAGGATGTGTATCAGACGAGGCGAATGGGTGGATTATTCTCGGCGAGGAACCCCACGCTCTCTGGCGTTACGGCGCGGAGCCAGATGACGATTCCAACGAAGGATTCATGATCGGCCAGGTCGGCGACGGGAAAATGTACGCAGATGTTGAGGGCGTGACCTTAGTTAAAGGCTCTTCGGCGGACAAGGGATTTATCATAGTCAGCCAGCAAGGTGTAAGCGCTTACAACGTGTACCGTCGGGCGGCCCCACATGAATACTTCGAAACGTTTACGATATCTGAGAATATAGCGAAGGGCATAGACGCCGTAACTAATACAGACGGAATCGCAGCTGTTGGCGCGGCCCTGGGCGATGCGTTCCCAGGTGGTTTAGTCGTTACCCATGATGACGCCAACCAGCTACCCGAAGGAGGCACGAGTGACAAGGCCAGTTTCAAACTAGTTAGCCTTAGAGACGTACTTGGGGATGCGCTGATGGAAGAAATCGATAGAAATTAAGACCCTAGATCTTCGTAGCGAAACCGGATAAGATCTATGTCAATCAAGATAGTGCTGCTCAATACTACATAACACTCAATATATCATCAGTTCGCATGGCAGACACTGATCATTTCATATTATGAGGAAAAGTATCATCAGACAAGAGCGGCAGGTAAGCTAGAAACAGTCTATGAATTACCAGTAGAATACCTATGACTAAGGGACAAATATTACCATCCTGGTGTACCAACACTAAAAACAACAACCAAGACGGCTATAGATAACTTGTATACAATATAAGTCTAAATGGCACCAAGCAACCCACACATACAAACACGCACATACAGTCTCTCTCTGTCTCATGTATCAATCCCCTAGACCGCTCGAAATAAGGTAAAGAGAAATGTAAATAAGGCAATAGATCCCTCACTGTAGCGTCCATGTCGTTCCAATCTCATTCATTCTAATCATCCAAAGGACAACAAGTGATAAATAAAAAATGTAAGTACCTAAGGTACCAGGAAGGTCCTTAGGCAAGTAGATAGTTTAGGGAAAGTTGACCAGCTTGCTCTTGACGCAGACGGCCTTCGATAGCGTCTGGATGGAGCCGCTGGACAGCAGCTCGAGCACCTGCAGCGTAGCCTCGAACTCGCGCGTGATGAAGTTGCGGATCTCGATCGCGACGAGCGAGTCCAGAGGGTAGTGGGAGAGCGAGCGCGTCACATCCAGGTCCTCCAGCTCCATCATCATCACGGCCGCCAGCTTGTGAACCAGCCCGTCGCAGACGACGGCTTCGGCCTCCTCGAGAGACTTGGCTGCCTTGAGGGCTGCGTTGTATGAGATCGCCTTGGAGCCGCCATTCGCGGCTGCGTCGGCAGCCGCAGCGGCCTCCATGGCTTCCCGCAGGTGCTTGCTCTTGGCGTCGGAGGTCCAGAAAGGTTGCATGGTTGGCGTGATGCGCATGCCGGTGATAGTGTGGTTATTGCATGCGGTGGCGAGGCGCCCGCTGATGGCTGCGCCGAGGAGGGCTAGAACCTCGGCCTCGCAGATAGTGTCGCTGCCCAGGTTCTTGGCGACTTCAGCGGCCTTCTCGAGATCCTCTGCTAGGTATCCAGAGTCGGAGATGGCTGTCAGATCAAGAGATGAGGCAGGTAGGCCTTGTGCGAGACGGTACTGAACGAAGGCGTTGAGGAAGCAGTTGGCGGCGGCGTAGGCGGCTTGGCCTCTGTTACCAACGGCACCGGCGACGGAGGAGATGGCGACGAAGAAATCTAGAGGTGTGTCGGCAAGGGCGTTGTGGAAGTTCCAGGCACCAGCGACCTTGGACTCGACAACGGTCGTCCACTGGTCGTAGGCCATCTTCTCGAACAAGACATCCTGCATTGGGTTAGTTGTGTTGTTCATGAAGGGTAGCATATTAAAAAACTTACACGAAGGACCATGGCACCGTGGATCACACCACGGACGGGAGGTAGACCCTCCAAGCCATGCTTAACTAGTTCGTCAACAGACGAGGGGTTAGCTACGTCAGCGCGGCGGACCACGATCTCAGCGCCGACTAGGGCAGCTTCGTCAACCAAGTCCTTAACCTTTCCGGTGACGCTACCGCTTCGTGAGACCAGCACCAGGTGTCGCGCGCCTCGGCTGACCATCCAGCGGGCCATGCTTCGGCCAAGACCACCAGTACCACCGATAAGGATGTAAGTAGCATCCGCCTTGAGAAGCTGGGCGGGTTTTCTTGGAGGTGTAGCCTTGACAACGTCATGGGCGTGGGGTACGACGACCAGCTTTCCGTGGGACTTAGCGCCGTGCAGGGTCTTGAACGCAGACTCGACCTCGGAGATGGGGAAAACGGTGACAGGAGAGATGGGGCGGATCTTGCCGTAGCGCATCAGCTTAGCGACATCAGAGAGGAGTCTTTGCAGCAGCTTGGGTCGCTCGGCAGCAATGGCCATGATGTCGACAGTCATATAGCTGGCGTTGTGCTCGAACTGAGTCATCTCCAGTCTAGTGCTAGTGTTGGTGTCCCGGGCGCCGATGTCAATCAGACGACCGAATTTGTTGAGGCTGTTCCAGCTCTCGCGCAGACCATCTCCAGTAAGGCAGTTCAGGACTACGTCCACACCGAGGTTGTTGGTGGCCTGGCGGACGGCGTTGCCGAAGGAGAGGTTTCTKCTGTAGAAGATGCGGTCCTCAGGGATGCCGTACTCCTTGATGAGGAACTCCTTCTTTTCGGTGCTGCCTACTGTGGCGAATACCTTCGCGCCAATCATCTGGGCTAACGAGATGGCAGCTTGTCCGACAGCGCCGGCGGCGGCATGGATAAGGACAGTCTCGTCCTCGTTAAGACGGCCAAGCTCGACGAGTGAATAGTAGGCGGTGGTGTAGGCTAGCGGGAGAGTGGCGCCCTCCTCGAATTGCATGTCAGAGGGGAGCTTGAATGCGAAAGTAGCTTTCGTCCGTGTTGATGTGGCGAAAGCGCCTTTTGTGATAGCTGCGACTCGGTCACCGACTGCGACGTTTTTGACGTCCTTGCCGACTGCAGTCACAAGACCGCTAGCTTCTATACCAAAGTCATGTGTTGCTAGCTTGCCGTGAGCGGCTGTGAGATCTCGGTGGTTAACACCGACGGCGTGGACCTTGATCTCGATATCCTCTCCGTTAAGAGGGGCTTCAGTGACTACATCGTCAACAAAGTGGAGTGTATCAAGAGCGCCCGCGTCCGCGATAGCCATCTTGAGTTGTCTGTCAGTCTCACCGAAGGGTGTGGGTTGCAAAGCCGAAGGCTTGGTCTCCCGGTGAACAATTTCGTTCATGACAGGGTCGTTAATGATGCGGGGGGTGTAGAAGGAGCCGTCTCTCTCCTGGAATTCAAGCTCGCCGTTTAAGCCACTGTTCTTGCCGAAGACTGAGGTAAACACCTTGAGGATGGCCTCTGAGACCTGGTCGTTGTTGAGTTGGTTACGTCCATCTAGGTCTAGAGTAGAGAATGGTAGTAATGTCTCGGAGCGGATGGTTCGGCTAAGACCAAGGATCATGTTCAGATCTGGCGAGGKGGAATTGTCATAGGCGCCACGGACAACCCACAAAGCACCCTGAACTGTTGTGAGCATCTTCTGTAAAGCGTTGAACTCATCTTCCTTCAGCTGCGAAAGAAGTGGCTTKTCAATTTCAGCCAAGAAGATGAGCAGTTTGTTTTCGGGCTGTGCCTGAAACAGGGTGGTAGTGTTAGGCAGCTTGCCAGTTATCCGTTGCAAGGCCTCAGCTAAACTGAAGGCGACCTGGGTTTGTGAAGAGCCTTCCCCGTACACTATTTCGATGTCCGTGTCAGGAAGTTCCAAGTCACCAACAGGCACCCATTCTGACGATGCACTGTCAGACTCGACGTTAACTGGGTCAAGTACGGGTTCCCAATCAAGCTTGTAGCAGAGCTCTCGGTGGGCATCCTGATCCGTCTGCCCATCACGGTCCAATATCGGGGCGATGGTGAGTTCATCTATCTTGATGAAGGGCTCGGAGACGTTGGCTTCTGCAGTAGCAAACATGCTCACCTTCGTGGGCCTGGGGCTATCTGATGGGAGCGACCCGAGACAGTAGGCGCGGAAGGCCTTGCCAGGGGTCTTGTCAATGCCAGCAACGTCTTTAGAGATCGATATTCTGGATACAGATGATGGTAGGTAGACGGTGTCCGGTGATTCCTTTCCAACGCTTGCAATGGGCCAGTACATGGAGATGAGTGATTCGAGGAAAGCGGGTTGGATGACAGTATCTGTGACATAGTGATTTGGCATCTCCTTAGCGATGTCAGGGACGATTAGATCAGCCTGTGAGCAAGTGTTGGAAGCCTTGCAGTTGTTGATACCCTGGAATGTAGGACCGTAGGCAACGCCGACTTCAGACAAGTTGTCATACAGCTTGTCCATGGCAACAGACGAAGACGCCGCATTGTTAATGTCAGCGATAGTCGATTGCAAATGGATACGAGAAGCTAGGCGCTGTCTAGCATCATCGACGCCGTTTGATTCATGAGCCTGAACAGCGATTAAGCCCTTGCAGTGCTCTTTCCATCCCTTGCTCTTTGTCCATGAGCAGATGCGGAACTCATCCCATACTTCCGAAGAGACCAAGGTGCCTTCTTGGTGAGCTCTTAGAGTTGTAGTCATCTCGACATCTTCGTCTGGGATGACTAATGGAGCAGCGACAGTTACGTCACGTAGCTCAAACTTATCGAAGGCCACGTTGGCGGCGATTGCTCGCTGGGATGCAGCCTCGACAGCCATGGAGATGAACCCTGACATGGGGAAGATTGTTAGGGACTGGATTCTGTGGTGTTGTAGCCAGGGAAGATCGTCCAAGCGAACGATGTTCCTCCAAGTAGGCTCTAGGTCATTAGAGAAGTTGGCAACTGTGCCGAGAATATCGTTACGTGGTGCTGTCCTATTCTTATGCATTTGCGTCATGCGAGATTCATGCCAGTACTTGGAAGAGTAGTTCCAGGGGTACCGAGGCAAATCGCTCAGTACCATGGGAACCTTGCCAGCCTTAGGAAAGTTGATCGCTTCGAAGTCAACCGAGTAACCCTTGGAGAAAAGGGTGGCTGCAACGTCCAACGCGGTCTCAACGGCGTCCTTCTTTCGCGCAAGGGCGGAGGCGTAAGGGATCTTGGCCGCATCACCACCAACCGTCTTCAGGATTTGTTTAAGGGGCCCTTGTAGAGCGGAGTGGGGGCCAAGCTCAACAAGCATGTTGACACCTGTTCTGTGACCATCAACTGGCTCAAGCATACTCTGGACGGCCTCATTGAATCTGACTGGGCAAGTAAGGTTCTGTACCCAGTACGACGATTCAAGCTCTGTGCCATCGATACGTCGTCCAAGAAGGGACGAGTGGAATCTGACGTTGGTGGATATGGGACCCTCGAGCGCATCAATCGAAGCCTGGTAGTCCTTGGCGAGGAGGTTCATGTGGTGGGAGTGATAGGCAGTGTCTACGAAGAGCTTCCTGTTAAACAGTTGCCTCTCCTCAACGACCTTCTTCAGCTCGTCGATGCCCGCCTCGTCTCCTGAAATGGTAAGACTGCTAGGGCTGTTATAGCATGCAATCTTGACCTCTCCGTCCTTGAGTTCAGATAGTAGGGGCTCGAACTCTTCTTTGCTGCCTCCGACTGCCATCATGGAACCTCTGAGATCAGGGTATCTTTGCTTCAGGACAGGGATGAGACGGCCTCTGTGGTATGCAATAGACATACAAGACTCGAATGTGAGGATGCCCGCAGCGTAGGCTGCACCAATTTCTCCACTGGAGTGGCCAGCAACAGCTGTAGGCCGAATACCCCATGAGCGCATGAGGTCAACCAAGGCCAGTTGAATTGCCGTGCATGAAGGCTGGCTGATATGGGCCGCACCGACAGCAGAGGTCTTCTCATCCTTGCTCAACTCCTCCACCAGTGACCAAGGTGCACCTAATGCGCGCAAGCATTCATCCGCGTAGTCGATGGCTTTGGTGAAGACCGGGTATTGCTCGTACAGTTCACGGCCCATGCCGTACCACTGGGCACCTTGACCTGTGAAAATGAAACCGATTCTCAGAGGATCTACTTCCTTTCCAGCCGAGAACTTCTGGCTGTTAATGGCATCAATCAAGTCAAAGGACCTGAGCGCAGGAATGGCCACTCTCCACTGGAGATGAGATCGTCGTTGGCCGAATGTGTACGCCACATCCGCCATTAAGTCCTTCTGGAACATCTCGGGTCGCTGTTCCAGGTAGATAACCAAGCTCTTCATGACTGCTTCTAGCGTGTTTTTATCGTTAGCAGTGATGGCAAAGAGTTTCCTGCCAGGGTTGTCGTTTTTGAGGTCAGCATCATTCTTAGGTCCTCGCTGAGTGAACGGGACCTTCTCGAGAACAACGTGGGCATTGGTACCGCCAAAGCCAAAGTTGTTGACGCTGATGTACTTTTTGTTTCGTGGCCAAGGTCGTTGGCTCGCCGGCACCTATTCCAAATGAGCAAAGTCGTTCAATTTGATGATAACTGCTAGAATTTTTCAACTTACCTTGAGGTTCCATTCTTTCCAAGGAATCTTTTCATTAGGGTGTTTGAAATCGTAATTTGGCAAGATGAACCCTCGTTCTAACATCAGAGCAGATTTGATGACTGCCACGATACCAGAAGCCCCTTCAAGGTGGCCGATATTTGATTTGACTAATATGCGCCACCGACGTTAGCTACCCCGATTTGTTCCGCAGCTGAACAACATGAACGCCATGACGTACCTGAACCGATATACAAGGGATCACGAGGCGTTCGGCCTGCGCCCAAAACGTTATGAATCGCCGTCGCCTCAATTGGGTCTCCCACACGCGTGCCGGTTCCGTGGGCCTCCACGAAACCAACATCCGAAGGGTTAAGTCCGGCATTAGTATATACTTGACGCATTAGGGTTTCTGACGAATGATGTTAGCCACCGTTTGATTAATGTCTGAGCCACTCTCACCTTGCGCATCGCCGGACGGCATCGTGATTCCAGGCGTCTTTCCATCCTGGTTGATGCCGCTTCCGACAATGATGGCTTTAATATGGTCATTGTCTCTGCGAGCCTGCTCAAGCGGTTTTAGAATGACCATGCCACATCCTTCACCACGGCCGAATCCTGTGCCTCTGCTATCGAAGGAGAACGACCGCCCGGAATCTGAAAAGAGACTGAGGATGCTGTCAGTGTTGAATCTGACAGTAATGCCCGTCAAAAAAGTCCCCTTACCGTGACTTAGAGAATGAAATCCAAAATTCCGGAAGCATGTTCAAATGACACCCGCCAACAATTGCCATGTTCGACTCCCCGGTGCGTAAGCTCTGACAAGCGACATGCAGTGCGACCAGACTAGAGGAGCAAGCCGTGTCCGTAGTGAAGCTGGGACCCCGCAAATCAAAGAAGTGTGATAATCTGTTAGACTGCATTGCGTACGCGCAACCTGCCAACGTAATCAGCGGATGTCCACATTCGCAAATGAATTGTCGCCCTTCTTACCTGTAGCTTGGTGCATGGGAATGGTGTCCGGATCTCTGAAAAGATGTGATTCGTACTCGGGGAACGATCCACCCACAAAGACGCCAACATCCTTGCCGATGATGGTGTGCTTCGGGATACCAGCATTTTCGAGGGCCTCAAAAGTGCACTCCAGCAGGAGGCGCTGCTGAGGGTCCATAGAGATAGCCTCCTTCTCCGTCAAGCTGAAAAAGGGGGCGTCGAAGGCGGTGAGGTCGGTGTTCAGAAAGTGGCCTCCCACTGGGTTGTGGCACCCTGCTTTCCCGGGGTTGGGATGGTAGAAGCTGGCCGTATTGAACCGCTCCTTGGGTATTTCCGAGTATCCACTCCGGGCTCTGGCACAGAGCTCCCAGAACTCCGCCGGGCTAGCCACATTGCCCGGCAGCCGGCATGACATGCCCACTATAGCGATGGGCGTTGCCTTCTCCTTTGGTAATGGAGCATGACTGCCATTCAGGCCATTGACGCCATTGGCACCATTGGCACCATTGACACCATTGACACCGTTGGTGCCGTTGGTGTGTCCGTTACTAAGCCCGTTGGCTTGGCCGACTCGATGACCGTTCGCGTGCCCGAAGGGCTCAGCATCATGCCCATTCGTATGAGAATGGCCATTGGCATGTGAGCCATTGGTGAAGCCATTGGCAAAACCGTTGCCGTTGACATGACCGTTTGTATGTCCATTGGTGTGTCCATTAGTGTATCCGTTGGTAGAAGCTCTCGAATCCTCGTGCACTCCGTTAGATGTGCCGTATGCACTGCCGTTTGTGGCGGACGGGGCCATGGCTACGGATTTCGTTGCGACGGTACTGTCGAGGCCGAACGTTCTTCAAGGAAAGGGGCGGATGGTTAACATTGAGTGAAGATCGAAGTTTATATTCCTGAGTCAAGGGGAACCTCTCGGACGCGTAATAAGTCGTAAGTGTCCAGGGTACCGGGCGGGCAGTCGGTCATAAGTGACAATAGAGCCTGATATTCGGAGGATAGGAAAATCTTTCCACCCTGAGCACGGAACCATGGCTGTAACTTTAGGCGAGTAACTCATCCACAGATCTCGTGGCGTATATCGGAAACGTCTACGCGGGAATGGTTGGATCCAATAGTCCTCTCGGTATACATGGTCATTTGTCATCCCTGACTACCGTGGCTGTTACGATGCCGATCGATTGTCAATTTGTCTTAGACATGATACATTACTTCTTCGTCGTATCATAGCTGAAGGCCAGAACTCAAAAGAAGCTTATGCAGGGGCTGACCTGCTGGATGTGGACACCTCATCCTACGACGACTATGTATCGACTTCATCTGTCGAGATTACCTCCCTGCGGGCATAACCGTTCCATCTGCGTGCTAGGAGGATTCTCAGGGTCCTCGCACCTTATCGTTCGTTTACAAGACGACATCATGACGGCCCGTCCTGGCGTGCTCCCTCGAGCCATATCAACGCCAGGGCAGCTCGAAATACTCGATCTGGAAGCTGGCCCGAGCGCCGGACAGTCGACGCAGCGCGGGAAGCAATGCCGATCTCATTTATCAATATTGACAATACCTGCACCAGGACCAACCGAGTATATAGATTAGAAAAGGTTAAGATTGTCAGTGTAAATAGGTTTATTTGTTTGCTTTCCGATCTTGGGAAGTCGATTCCGGAAGTTTTTCAGATCCCCAAACGGGTTAGGGCAGGTAAAGATTGAGACATTGATATTGCGATGCGACAGGGATTGTTTGTGGCGGCAACCCGATAAGGATGCAGTAAAGACTCGTGTCCCTGGCATATACATACTACGTAGCAGACGTACGTAGTAAAGACTACCTCGACAGCCACCGTAGATAGGACCCTAGATGACACGCAATATGGATAGATTGTATAGTCCCMCCCCGCGCCTTGGCGCCCGGCACTTTGAGCTCCATTCGAGGGTTCGTGGCGCCGGGTGGGGGCACGATCGGACTCTGAGAGCACCATATCTCCTACGTAAAGGGCTGACATCGTGTCCAATGACGGCGACCAAGCCTGACTCGCAAGCTACTAACATCAAAACACGCTAATTACCCCTTTACCCGTGTGGCGCCGAAGCTATAGGGAGAATATCTGCTCGTCCTTTTTTAATCCCCTAGTGTCTCAAGGGAAGAGCCTCAGCTTTCCCGTTATAAGTCGGGTTGCAGGGATAGGACCCCCATGCCATGCAGTTGGGTGTGATAGGAATCCTAGAATATCGCTACTGCATGATTACTGCAGGATTCGCCCGCCAAGATCTACCTCTTCCAGGACCAATGTATCTCAAACAGTCTACGGACATTTCTACGCACACCCCCGGGATTGAATTCGGGACGGCAGGGTCTCAGTTCTAAACACAGATATCAAGTATCTTATACGTAAACTAACACGTAAGCAATGCCGCCGAGTCTTTCTATTCTTCAATACGCGCAATCATTTTACTACATTCCTTGCCTCCCATGCTTGTTTCTTATGGCCGGTAATCCGCGTCGCTTTCTCCTTACTCGGTGTAACTCGGTGCACTGCCCTTAGAGACTATTTTCGTTTTCCAGCATGAAGTTCTTGTGTTTGCCTGGCGCGTATGGAAGCGCCGATGTAAGTCTTGGTATTCTGGCGAGGTCCGCTACTGCACCGACTGACATACGAGAAGAAATTCCAGGTCCAACTAGGTACCATCTCATGCTGCGCCGACGAACATCCTCATCACCCTTACTGACAATGCTCCTCAGCACCGCTAGTGAACGAACTGTTATCCGACGGCTCAGCGACATTCCGGTTTGTCGATGCGCCATGCGAGGCAGTACCTCCGGAGGGGTTCGAAGACTTCTTCGGAAAGCCCCCCTATTACCGATTCATTGAGCCCGATGAGAAGGAATCAGAGGATACTGATGTCTTATCCCGAATTCGAGACTTCCCCGAATGCGACACTGCTGAAGATACCATGCGAGAGCTCATGAAGGAAGGTGTCGCTAGTAGTGTTATCAGCACGAATCGAGCGATCCAATTCCTCTTCGATATCATGGATAAGGAGGGTCCCTTCGAAGGGATTATTGGATACTCTGAAGGAGCTACAGTCGCTTCCACTTTTCTCCTTGCTGAGCAAAAGAGATTTGAGGAGACAGGACGAAAACCTCAGATCAAGTGTGCAATATTCTTTGCCGGTTGGCCCCCTCTAGACCCATCTACGTACGCGATGGTGCTCTCCGATGAGTCTGATCTCATGATTAACATCCACACCTGTCATATCAGTAAGTTATCACATTCGCACTCCCAGCGACTCCAAGTTATTAACTCCAACTCCAGTCGGTTCCCTTGACCCGTATGTCGCGGGTTCAATGGCTCTGTACAACACATGCGAACCCGATACCGCGTACATCTTCGATCACGGTAAAGGGCATACACTCCCCAGAGAAAAAGGTGTAATCAAGGAGCTTGGAGACGTTATTCGCACAATGATGGCGGAGGCGTCGGCATAGACGCATATTGCATGATAGACTTCGCCTTAGACTGTTTGCTTGTGATTTTCTCTCCCAATCTACGTACATACATAGTACATACTACATGCAGAAAGAGTTCTAGATGCAATATAATTACCGATGCTGGATTCTGCATCGCCATTACGGAATTAAGCGATGGACGTTAATTAGATTTGGAATTTTCTATGCATGATGCAACTACTCGAGGCGACGATTTCGCTTGTGACAGTAGAATATTGGCTTAATACGAGGTTAGCTATCTGCTTTTTCACGGGAGTTGTTAGCTGTATGTACAGTCAGCTTCCCAATATGCCGTAGTAGCTATTGGAAAATGAATGCTTATATTGAGAATGATCGGCAGCTAGGAGTACGACGATCCTCCAATACTCCCGAGACATGCGGGCGGATAAGGCACGACAAGGGGGGACCCTGCCAATGGGGTATATCGGCTTATTTATTTTAATTGATGCTTAATTTTCGTATGTTCTACTAGGCGGAGCATGCCTCCGCCAGCCCAATCGCGTTTATCCACGGTCTGACGGGCGGCCATATGGTAAGCGTCCCTTTCACATGGTTAGGACCTGTAGCTTTGCCCTTGTTTCTAGCTATTCTTACATCTTTCTCCCTGAAGTTGTTCGGATTTCCTGAACTCGCGGGCTGATTTATCCTAGGCCCCTAACTAGCGGCCTTATTCATTTGCTGCTGCATCCCCCAGCAGTAAATCCTTCCTGTGCAAGATTCCCAAGTCGCGCGTCAAGCACACATGCAATATGGACAAAAAATACGCCGACCTGGGAGAAGCCTCTGAGAGTCCACACGATGAGGCTTCCGCCAGTGCGCCGGGTCCGGCTAATCAAGAACCCCTAATAGATGATGTATTGCACGAGGGTAACGCGGCTACGGATTTCCCCAGGGTAGATACTTCTGTCTCAATCTCGATAGAAGCAATTCCCCCGTCMCCCTCCATTATGCGCGAGTCCTCAACCATGGACCTGCTAGGAGCCTCTGCTCCGCCTGGTAGAACATCCTCGATAATATCACAATCGACAGCCTCAATATCTGAACATGACGGCTCTTCACAGCCTGACGGTCACCATCGTACAATATCTTTGAACCCATCATTAGCATCTCTTCCTAACCCCCCTGAGTCTCAAGCTGGAGGGACAGTTCTATCTCCAATTGTATCGGCGTCCCCTGGAAATAGTGTTGCACCAATTTCCCCGGTCAGCACACCTAAGCCCATACAGCCAGTGCTTACTCCCCCAGCCGCACCCATGGTCCCAGTTACCCAACCATCCAAAGGATCGAAGTTGAAGAAAACTTCTTCGAATTTTCTTGTAAGTCGTGCTATCCCTAAAGCCGTTTTAATCCTAACATGACAAAAGAGAATCTTTGGATATTCAACATGGGGCGACAGAGTGTTATTATTCGCGTCTATCATTGCCGCTATGGGCGCTGGCGTGGCCTTTCCTCTAATGACGATAGTATTTGGTACGATAACCCCCAGTTCTGAAGTAATCTTGTGGGAGAGTTACTAAGAGTTTAGGGCAATTGGTTGGGGCCATTGCAAGTACTAGATCAGACTTGAGCGCCGATGGTGCAAAGGCACACTATACCGAGCTCATAAATTCATATGTGTAAGTTTACGTAACCACTTATATTAACACTCAACTAAGTGTTAACAATATAGCCTCTTTATGGTATACCTTTTTGTCGGCAGATTTGTACTTGGGTACATTGCTACTGTAAGAGGATATACCCCTTTAACACAGAACCCAATGCTCATATGATGCAAAGCTAGGATTTCGTACTATGAGTCTCCGCATATCGTCGGCGATGCGTCTGGCCTACTTCAAGGCTCTGCTCAGCTTACCAGTGTCACTTCTAGACACCCAGCCGCCTGGCCAAGTCGCTGCTATCATAACCACCACAGCCAATACTCTTCAGAATGGCATATCTGAGAGGCTGGGGGCGATCATCCAGAATTTGTCATTGTTTTGCGCCTCGATCATCATAGCTTACACCCACAGCTGGAAACTAAGTTTAGTTACTAGTAGTGGTTTGCTTCTGATCACTGTATGCTACTGCCTCACTATTCCTTTTGTGGTGAAGAATATGAAGCAGGTCGAAGATGCAAATATCAAAGGCTCCGCAGTTGCAAGCGAAGCTTTTGGCTCCATTAGGATGGTTGCCGCCTACGGAGCTGAAGCAAAGATGGTGAAGAAGTATAAAGAATGGGTTGACGAGGCACAGCGTAGAGGACTTCGTCTATCAAAGATAGTCGCTTTTCAGCAAGGCATCAGTAAGTGAATTATACCCCTGAATGAAAATCCCGCTAATTTACTTCCTCAGTCTACTTCAGCGTCTACGCGTCAGTATTCCGCAATCGGATTAATTCGATAATATGCTAATAGTTTGATAGAACCTTTGCGTTGACCTTCTGGTTCGCAGTCAGATTGCTATTGAACTTCGAGATTGATTCTGTCGGCACATTGATTACGTTAGTCCCACCGTTAAAATTGTCATCACATATAGCTTACAATTCTACAGTGTCTTGATGTGTATAATGATGATAGTCTCGGGAATTAGCGGTATTGCTGCGCCTATTTCTTCTGCTGCTCGTGCAGCCGGCGCAGCCAGCATCCTCTTCAATGGCATCGATGCGCCTCCGCAGGAAACCTCCGGACTTAAGTATCCCGAAGTCTCCGCAACAGGGGACATTGTACTCTGGGGTGTTAACTTTACTTACCCAACGAGACCGAAACTCAAGGTCCTCGACAGCTTGAATTTGATATTGCCGGCAGGCAAAATCACAGCCATCGTTGGCCCTTCGGGATCTGGAAAGAGCACAATTGTTGCGCTTATAGAACGATGGTACGAGCTGGATGGTGATATGGAGCAAAGTAAAATAGTGAGTAAAATCAAATATTGACAACAATTGATGAGTTGCTAATTGAATTTTCGTATAGGTACAATTGTTCCGCAACGGCTCAGTTACTGTTGGGGGCACAAAATTGACCGATATAGATCTCAAGTGGTGGAGGTCACAAATCGGTCTCGTGCAACAAGAACCATTTCTCTTCAATGCAACTATCTTCGAGAATGTTGCAAATGGTTTAATAGGAACAGAGTGGGAAGAAACCGACATAAGTAAAAAGAGAGAACTGGTAGAGCAGGCTTGCAAAGAAGCCTTTGCTGATGAGTTCATCTCTCGGCTTCCGGAAGGGTACGAGACACACGTGGGGGACGCAGGCATTAAACTGAGTGGGGGTCAACGCCAGAGATTAGCGATCGCCSGAGCCATAGTCAAGCAACCCAAGATCCTCATCTTGGACGAGGCAACAAGCTCGATTGACGTTCGCGGCGAGAAAGTTGTCCAAGCTGCGCTAGATAAGGTATCCAAGAATCGGACTACAATCATGATCGCTCATCGACTATCAACGGTCAAGAAAGCGGATAACATTGTTGTGCTTGCCAAGGGCAAAGTTGTTCAATGGGGAAATCATGAGACCCTTATGTCCCAGGTTGGCGGTCCTTACTGGCTGCTTACCAACTCACAAAAGTTGTCTATGGGCGATACCGACTCCGTAGACACGTCATCAGATGTCACGGAAGTGGAAAAGAGGACTATGGATATTATGACACTTGACGAGAGCAAGGCCGAGATTCGAGATAGCGAAAGCACCGTGGTTGATGAACCCACGCACAAGCATAAGGGTGTAATCGGCAGCTTTGGCGCACTTCTCGTGGAACAAAAGCCATTCTGGCCATGGTACATGGTAATGCTTGCAGGTGCTCTAGTTGCTGGTGGTAAGCCACATATTATTCCCGGCAATTAAGATATTACTAATTCTCTTTTTAGCAAGTCCGCCAGTGCAGGCTTTCATATTTGCGGCACTCATTTCGTCATTCGCATACTGGGGAGACGTATTGACCTCCCTAACTAGCTTCTGGTGCCTCATGTTTGTTGCGTTGGCATCGGCAGCTGGAATTGGCTACTTTGCACTTGGATTTTCTTCGACGGTTGTCTCTTTCGTACGTCAAGCATGAAACCCTTATTTTTAAACCTGGCTGACCAACTTAGTACATCACTTCAACTTACCGACGCGAGTATTTCCAAAATATCATCTCCAAGAGAGTATCCTGGTTCGACGGCGAAGGTCGGTCGATAGGTGCTCTAACGGGAATCGTAGCTAGTGATCCAACCCAGTTGCAGCAATTGCTCGGCAACAACATGGCATTCGCCGGGATATCGATATTCAGCGTTATTGGGTGTCTGATCATATCATTCTACTTTGGATGGAAGCTTACAATCGTCGCGCTATCATCGGCAATGCCACTGGCTCTCGCTGCTGGCTTCTTCCGCATTCGAGTCGAAAAGAAATTTGAAGCCATGAATCTGAAGGTCTTTGCCGAAAGCGCCAAGTTCGCCACTGAGTCAATCGGAGCAATTCGTACAGTGACTGCACTGACATTGGAAGAGAGCATATGTCGTAGATACGAAGAGTTGCTTCAAGAACATGTGAAGAAGGCTTTCAAACGCGCTCGACTAGCCACGCTAGTATTTTCGGCGAGTGATAGTTTACCGTTCTTATGCATGGCCTTCGTGTTATGGTATGTTTCCCACACATTGAGACTACGAGCTTCACCTACTAACATTTCTGGAGGTATGGAGGTAGGCTTCTGGTATCACAGGAATACATGACGTTCCAATATTGTAAGCCATCTTGATCCCTCATTCGAAATAACCTAGCTAACACGCATACGAAGTGGTCGTATATATTGCGGTGGTCCAAGTAGGCAATTTTTAAATTTGTATGACTAAACGAATTGAGAACTGACCAAAGCAATCCAGGGTGCCATGGGAGCAGGGCAATGGCTTAGCTTTGGACCGAGTAAGTCGAGAATCCAAATGGCCAACCCAAGGAAGTACTGACACCTAGCCAGATATTGCACAAGCAACAGCTGCAGCAAACAGGATTCAAGCTATGAGGGTCAACGATGATAATGATGGGGGCATTACTCTGAACGATGATATTGACGAGGACAAGCGAGGGGTCAAGATCGAATTACGCGACGTTTGGTTCAGATATCCCACACGAGACGTTCCCGTGTTGAACGGCTTGAGCATGACGGTAAAGGCACCGCCCACCGGGAAACACTTCAATATTAACATTGCGTACAGATCGAAAAGGGCCAATTTGCTGCCATCGTCGGCCCTTCCGGTAAGTCTCACCGACACCAACTGATGACTGATATCTTACGCTATTTAGGCTGTGGAAAGACTAGCGTCATCTCCTTATTGGAGAGGTAAGTTTCCTCGTTACAACTTCGGGGAATTAGTCAAACTCATTGTTTCACATAGGTTCTACAATGTCAAGTCGGGTAGCATCACATTTAATGATATCGATATTGACAATATAGATCTCGTCGACTACCGGAGAACAATATCACTAGTGGCTCAGGAGCCATCCCTGTTCAATGGCACTATCAAGGAAAACATCCTCCTGGGAGTGGATGCCGACACAGTTTCAGACGAGGAACTAGAACAAGCGTGCCGCGACGCTGAGATTCACGACTTCGTCAGCTCTCTCCCAGAGGGCTACAGCACAAAAGTAGGCATCAGAGGTATACTACTATCTGGTGGCCAAAAGCAGCGAATATCGATCGCAAGAGCTCTCATCAGAAACCCCCGGCTTCTACTTCTAGATGAAGCCACCTCCAACCTCGACTCAGAGACGGAAAAGCTAGTACAGGGCGTTTTCGAGAGGACGAAAAAGAGCAGGACCATGATAGTGGTCGCACATCGGCTTGCCACCATTCAGAACGCCGACGTGATATTCGTGCTTGGTGATGGCCAGGTTCTAGAATCCGGTTCCCATATTGCCCTCCTTCAGAAGAAAGGTGTATATTACAGCATGGTACGTCTGCCCAGACCTTCCTAGACCTACCCCTGTATATGAGATACTAATTAATTTGCAATAGTGTCAATCACAAGCCTTGGACAGATAGATTGCTATACATTGTCTATTAAGCTTAGAGGGATCTTGGTAATTACTACATGATGAGCGATAATACATTTCGGTTATGTGGAAATCAGGACATGCAAATTAAAATGAAGCTTGTACAATAGAAAGAAGGAATACATATGCAATTTCCAATTCGCAATTTTCCCACCCGAGAACGAAATAAGTGTAGTCATGAAAGACTAAACCCTACAATGTAACGTCAGGACAGAGTACTACACACCGTTGCAATATATCATACAGGGATCGGCAACGTGTTCGGCAGTCTAAGGTCGATTGGGCATGCCGAATCCTTATTCATCCTTCGATTTACAGGGTCCGTTGTATTCACCCCCCTGAATTCAGCATAAATGCTGCATGTGCAGGGTATTTCTTCCGTTCCTGATCCTTCCCGTGTGGCAGCAGATAACACAATCTTATCTTCCGTTCCTACGTAGACGTACTTGTCAGTATGCACCTAAGGATTTATATGCAGAGTGCCGGGAACACGGCCGAAGGAGTGTACCTACCACCTAACTCATCCAGTTTCCGCCAGGCCGGATACGTAAGCCAAATCATACCACGGCCTGGCCTGTTCTATCGTCGTGGTTGCGTAATCTTACTCTAATCTCCAGAGCTTCGGGACCGTGACTCAGACCGTAACATAGTTACGGATGCATCAAGTTTCTCAACAGTAAAGTAGAAATCTCAACCTACATCAAGCAAGACCATACAGTTTTAGCATGACCGTTCCATCTACTCATTGATACGCACACCCCTCGTCCCATGGTGGGTAAGGGTTGATAGCCGCATAGGCATTGTACATATTAACTGCCTTTCTTGCCCTGAGCTATCCATGCGAGCAGATGGATCCATCCCAAGCATGTGATTGCCGGTTGCGTGCTATCGCTACAGAAGTATAAATCCCACCGGGTCAGGGGAAAATGAGAATGGTTCGATCTTATCTAATACGCGATCGCGTTAAGCCTGTAGTTCTCTAAAGCCGTTCTCCCTCCTCAATCTAATTATTTCCCTCCGAAACATAATAGGGGCCTCTAAGATATTGTTCGTTACGAAGCTGAGAGAGTTACCTCAGAAAACACACAAGTCATAATTTGCGAGCAGAGCGCTTACCAGGTAAGAGGTAGGTATAATATGGAAGATATTGGATACCAAATTCATACCTAAGATACGAGCCAGCCCGAAGTATGAATGGATTTACGTGGGGGGCTACCTTCATAGACCGACCCAAAACCCGGGTTCGGGAGAAATCGGTGAACTGATTGGTCGGCGTTGTGGTACGGCCGAGCTGGACATCTGTATTAAGTTTGAGCCGATATCAAGATAAGAGTGTAGTAAGACGATCGCCAGCTGAGAAGGTGTGGCAGACATTCAAGGTGAGAAGATATCAAATTTGACAGCTTCGTCGCATACCAACTGCATTTGCGGCATGAAACCCAAAGTTCCGGCCCCAAGTTGCAATAAGATATGCAGTTCTGTCAACAGGTTACATGAAGTTATCGGTCCTTTGGATTACATAGGAAGTTCTTACTAAGGTTCATACGCCGTCTACCTACGTTCACCATGTCCTTGCAGCAAAGAAGCAAGAGCAGTGGGGCGTGTTACGGGGTAGCAGGTATAACGCGTCATCAGCCTCTTACGCGTCACCAACGGAGTCGATCTGCTTACCCGGTGCATATCAAGACCGCCAAGAGCGTCACGACACTGCGATGCCAGCTGGAGTGAGGGAATATCACACTCCGAATATCGTTTAGAGTGGCACCTGGTCTTATCACAAGGTTCGTTGTCTTAACCTCAAACTGCGTCGTCATAGTCTTTCGTCAACTCGCTAGGGAGCTAATTACTATCGAGATTCGTATGCTTAACCGAAGCTCTCAGCATCAGATAACGCAAGGTCTTTTCGCGCCGACTTTCACGGGGATATCCGATGTGGGATGTTCAAAAATCATTTACTACGTTACGTCTTTTCGACTTCTCCCTGCGATATCACGACCGGCTTTAGGTAAATCAAGGAAGCTGTTATTACCTTGTCCATAAAGCACCGAGTTTGAAGGGCCGAAAGGGTTGCAGGAAATAAGGGGAGAAAGGAGCGTAAGCCAGACTCGAGACAAACGCGTTGGATTAATTCAAAAGATCCCTTCAATCTAATTGTAGCTGATTAAGGGATATCCTAATTTCAAAATACATTTACCTCCTTTTCCTTCATGCAGGGAGATGGGTTTATAATAGTTAACAGAAATCTACTTCGTCAATAACCCCTAAATCAACCCCTGAAACCGACATGGCTTCCTTCGTAACTCGGTTCTCGATGAGGCAGCCTCAGTTGCATTGAAAACAATGAAGAGTCTCTTCATTCGCGAGCACATAAACTAGTATCCAAAAGTCTAACCACTATGTTAGATATTGAATGGGATATCTATCTTAGGCACTAATTAGGGATATGCAAGACAGAATGAAACGAGATGCATTCCAAGCATTGGGTATAGAAACCCTTTCAACCTATTTGAGAAGACACCAATAATACTTCTCAAATTTAAGTGTTTGGAGTAATACTAGTAACTTCAAATGACCTTTAATCCTAATCGATCTTGACCGCCTTTAGTTTATAATACAAACTTGTTAAGCAGTAACCGGATGCAAGTCTTATAATAAAATGTTAGTTTACATTCCAAAGTAACTATTATTTAACGTACCTAGGGATACAAATTCTATGACTAGACACGAAGGGAGATAGACCATGAGGCATTACAAATTCTACCTCTTAGTGACGCGCTGTGAACAAATGAGCTCAAGACATCTCATGCTCCAGGTCATGTTAACTTGAAATGTCCATAGGATTCCCATGCTCTACACATTCTTTTAATGCAAGTAGATAAAAGGTATGGCCTTGTGTATGCCCGAGGTTTGCTGAGGGCGCTACCGGTATTGAGCCCCTGAGAATCGGGAGTGGAGCCCCGAGTAGCGGATCTCCGCTGGTTGTATGCCGGACGGCTTCGGACTCACGATAAGCCCGCGTGCCATAGACAAATAGACTTAATACTACTAGCTCTGAGAATGTTGGGATCAAACCTTCCTTCTACAGATCTCACATCCAAAGTTAAGAGCCTGAACTCAGCTTAGAGGCCATTTTAGACAACCACTTGACCTAAGAAAAAGAGCCTAGTTCTTTGATACAAATATGTCCTATTGTGATCATATGAGATATTAAGACATTAATATTATAGAAGGGTGCTATCATTATAGTAAATTCATACCACCGCTGTAAGTGACTCCTTAAACGACAGCTTTTACACCAACTGAGAATTTACCAATCCGATTGGGGCTTCGGGATAGTTTACCTAAGCTAGGTACCTCATAATCTTCGAATATAAACACGAAGTGCGAAAATGATCACAAGATTCAAGATGATTGAATTTAGCAAAAAGCTGTTGGTATCAAATTTTATTTCATTACTACCTGGTAACTAACCTGTACGCCTATCCGTGCCGTAGGGGTACAGCAGAATTTCCCTGCGTGCGACATATAATTCCTTTCCACATATCTAATTTCATATCCAGAGTTCCTCACGCCTGTGCATTCGGATCCAACGCACCGTACGGTTGCTGAGCGTCAACGCCCTTCTCGCGACCGCCGGTGGAACCAGCATTCGCCGTTCCGGAGAGAGTGAACTTCTGCTCCGCGGCCAACCCGGGGTCATTCTTCGTACCGAACTCGGAGAAGCTCGCGTTCTTCGACTTGTCCTCGGTGCCGATGCCGTTGTCCTCCTTGATATTCTTGCCGTGCGGTCCCGCATGGTCCTTTAGATATTGGCTTTGGACGTAGGACGGTGCTGTGCCTGCATGGCTGCTGCTGTCCAGGCCTGATGAGCTAGTGCCGCCTTCGTGGGGCTTTGAGGCGGACGTTAGGTTCTCGCGGGGGACTTGCTGAGGCTCGGCCTCGTTGGCTTGGCGGAAAGCTTGCGACTCTGCTGCGAGGGAATCTTGGGCTACTACGCCTGGACCTTCAGTAGTAATGGGAGCATTCTTGCCGGCGGTGACCTTGGTTCCTTCACTGGGTGCTTTTCCGGACATTTTGGTTGGTTTGGTTGTATGTGTTTTGTCTGTTAAGAGTTGGTGGAAAATGGTGGCCAGATTAGGCTTTTTCTTCGTAGATGTAGAATTATTTCGATGAATTGATGTTGACTGGAGATTCGAATTGAAAAAAACTAATAGTTAGATATCAGCGTGATGTGATCCTTTAATAGGCGCTGTTCCTCTAAAGCTTCGAAGATTGTGTGGATGTGAGAGGCTTCCAATGCTGACGTCATAGGCGGCAAAACGTCACAGCTGGACGTCCATGACCTCACTGGCCACCGCGTACCTGAGATCGATTTCAGAAAGATGCAGACTCAATTGATAATGATATAATTTTGTGGAGAGTAGTTGCTTGATGCGTTCTTCGGGTTACTCGTTTCCATTCTTGCCATTGAGCATCTGAGTAATGCGCCTTCTATCTCACTCACTGCTACGCACTCTATTCATAATTATCTATAATTGACCTACCACTAAGTCACTAGATTAGCATTGGAATGGAGGCGGTAGCTCGCCAGCCTCCGAGGCCTGCCGTAACGAATAGATCGTGCCATACGTCCCCCCGACGCAGATGAATCCGCCCACGAGGAGGGTAAGCACGGTGAGGGTAAACATGGTGGGCCTCTGGAGCCATGCCCTATATCCTCCTTTAAAATGATACGTGTCATGTATCCAGAAAGCCCCGGCTAGGCCATATGTGTCTATGGATACGAAAGGTTAGCAGTTGCCTCAAGACGACTAGGGACTCACAGCAAGTCTTAGGGTTAATAGACCCTTAATGAGTTCTACTAGGAGATAAGTAGTACTTGGGTTCACGTACACCAGGCAGCAAAAAGGGATGCTGCAATACCGACTAGGTAATTGAAGATGGGGATGCCGACTGCCAAGAGGAATGCCGCCACATTGGCTAAGACGACAAGGAAAGTCCAAACGCCCCAGCCAAGAAACGTATGCGAGTGCACATGGCGACTGCGGCGGAAGAGACGCACAAAGACGAGCTTGGCTGCGGTATGAATATTCAGACTCGCCGCAATGAAGAAGTTGGGGATCGCGAACCCAAACGAGATCTTAGACCAGAGCGGACTCAAGCTGAGGAAACTCGGGCTTGCCACGCCTTGGCCGACGTACCAATACGTCACAACGGCGAACGCGATGTAGAGGGCGGTTGAAACGATTTGCAGTGTCCACACCGCCTTCATCGCGTCTTGCGGGTGCTTCATCTCCGAGATGAGGATGAAGAATACGAAGTGGCCGGCATAAGCGAACACGGGATTCGTAATACTGATAAACGCGGTCGTGAAATCACTTGTCCTCGCAATCACTATGTTTCCCGGATCGACAGGGACAGCTCCGGCGCCAACCATAGCCACAATTCCCGCAACTATGATGGATGAACCGCCAAGAAGGCAAGCCCAGCTAATATTGTCAAGCGTTCGAGGAAAGCTACACAAAGCCACCGCAACGGTGAACATACCAGCAAAGGCAACTGCACAGAGCTTCCCATCCGAAAGGACGGTGAGTGCGAGTTGACCGGTGAGAATCTGCGACCCTGCACAAAACACGGCAAAGATGACAGTTCCTCCGCTCAATATCTCTCGACCGATAGGTCCGAATAAAATATACCCAGCATCTCCCATAGTATGCACTATATGCATCTCGTCAGCTGAATTTCGCTTTCCTGGTGTAACAGGGTTCACCTACCCTCGGGGTGTCGCAACTTGAACTCCACGAGCAACCAGGCTGTGAAAGTCGCAAAAGCGCCCAGAAAGGCAATAACAACGACGCCAGGAACGACGCCAACGGCGTCCAAGGAGCTTGGCAAGCTCAGCATGCCGTTCGACACAATCTCCGTGATCATCAGCACGGCGACGAATGGCCAGGATAACGTCTTGTACTTGATGTCATGGTCGTCCTCTTTCCCGAAGACGTCGTTCGGCATCCCGACACCGGTGAATGCGACCTCGCGATCTCCTTCGGCCGACGCATTGGAGCCTGCATGGCCGATTTTCTCTTGCGAGATCATTTCCGGATGGTAGGTGTTGCTTGCTATGGTGGCGCTCTGATGGCTTAAGCCACTGTATGCACGCGCGTCCTTTCAGCTGTGATATTCGAGGCGATCGGGCGTCTCCCCCCTCAATGGGCGCTGAGTAATTGAATGCGAATAACTCGGAAATTGTCGCTGTGGTGTCTCGTTGATTACTGATTTATTATGACCGAGAATGGACTAGCTGGTCTTCGGGACTATTGATATCTGCACCTGTCGGCGCGCACACGATTCACCGCCGTGTAGAGACAACATGCCAATATTACCACGTGCCATATGGAAGATAAGGCTCCTATTAATATTAACCTCCCAATCACTCGGGTAGTGGATTCGTGAAGCCAATAGGCTACCGAAGTTCCCAACTGCCGGCGACCGGTTCTTACATTCTTATGATAAGGACTGCGCTTCCAGGTGCCGGGGTAGATCCCAGACTCCTAACGGGCATGGACCGGGGTTAAAGTACTGATAACCCCTTTCGGAAGGTTAAACGTGCGATCTCAACTCTGGATTGGACAGTGGCTTGTTACAATCTTGACCTAAGTACCCCGCCCTAAAGTCCCTTGCCTCCACCATGGATTCGACTCTAATATATTAATAGGCGTTCTAGATAGCTGCTTGTCGTGGAAAGCTCCTCGATCGACATATGGGGCTGCCTATAGGATAACTTAATCAGTTATCACTGGCGTCAGCTCATGAATTGTTGGGTTTAGTTTTGATAAATTTTGGTTCAACTATGGTTCTTGAGCTCATACATGTATGCATACAGTAGGTTAGGTACCTAGCGGCCGATTAGTAACTCACGACCAATGAATCTACGCTTGAGCCAGCTAACCAATTGTTATTAATGGGATTTTGGCTGTAGTTCCCCATAGGATTGAGTTCAATTATTTTTTGTTTGTAATACTATGTATTTTTGCCAATAAGGTCAATTGGGATTTCGTTTAGTGCATTCATCTCGAGTTGACGCCATCCAAACAAGGGACCCGTGAACATTAATTCAACTGGATAATTGCTATAGGGTTGCTTAAGTGGAACACTACCTAGGTGTTAAATGCGGCTCATAAGTCCAAGCTTCATATAGTGTTATGAGGACTACCTCTATACTATCTATAGTATAGGTGTATAGGTATACGGCTAAGTATCTATTGCGTCAAGAAATTAGGACATGTCAGTATCATTCACACCTCGAGAATTTATTAAGAAGCTCCATTCAACCTATCTAAAAGTGGATTGGCTCTAGAGCCAACTCAATTGTAGTCAAGAAATTATCCGGCCGTTTGCTTTTTCTAAGAGAGCCATCCGCCTGGGGAGTGCCTCTCCTAGAGTCGATTGGCAAGAAAAAGGCAACATGATAGACCAGAAAGTAAATCGCCATTGTGCCTTAATGTTTGGGTGTAGGTACCAGCTCAGCGGTCGAGGTCCTAGTTTCGGACACAATCGGACTGATCCCTTACCAGCGAACCAATGACAGCGCCGCAAATGGTCAGAATTGATTCTCAATTAGTGCGGGGTTTAGTGGGACTTGGCGTTATAGCACCGTTTTGCGCTTCTACTACCACTCCAATCAATTTTTGGGCTTTGTCACCGACCGATGTCGCCCAAGATTTTTTCGATCTCGACTCACCGAGAATTGAATTACGGTGAAGTTGTGCGATTTTCTCAATCCTTCGCCCAACTCGTCCAACTCTCCTCTTTGGCATTGGACTTGGCTTTCAGAAGGTCCCTCTTGCCAATTGGCCTTATACAAACTATAGGAGAGCATCTGCTGGCCAGAGAATAGCTTCGACCCCTCGTCCAAGCCCAGCATGGCGTTCCACACTCTGCTTCGGGCCAGAGCTCCAGTAGCTTTGACTCGGGGTGCTCTTGCGTCATCTAGACAATATGCGTATGTTGAGACAAATGCGAATCGAGTTAATGTAGAGCGTAACTGATTTATTTATCGCTTAGTCGTCTTTTGAGCACGACACCCTGCCGCCGTTCTAATGACTCCGACCTAAACAAAGTCTCCCGCCACATCACACAACCCAAAGCCCAAGGCGCATCACAAGCCATGCTCTACGCGACGGGCCTCACAGATGAGGACCTGTCAAAGGCTCAAGTGGGCATCTCATCGGTATGGTACGAGGGCAACCCGTGTAATATGCACTTGATGGACCTATCGAAGGTGGTGAAAGAATCAGTGGCGCGCGCTGGCCTCATTCCTTACCGGTTCAACACAATTGGTGTCTCGGATGGTATATCTATGGGTACTACGGGTATGCGATATTCTCTACAAAGTAGAGAGATCATTGCCGACAGCATCGAAACTGTTATGCAGGGCCAGTGGTATGATGCGAACATCTCATTGCCTGGATGTGATAAGAATATGCCTGGTGTCCTGATAGCTATGGGCCGAGTAAACCGACCTAGCATCATGGTCTACGGCGGTACCATTAAGCCGGGTTGCAGCAAGTCTGGTGCACCAATTGATATTGTCAGTGCTTTCCAAGCGTATGGACAGTACATCTCGGGCGATATTACGGAGGAGCAGCGCTACGACATCATCCGACATGCCTGCCCTGGTAAGGGTGCGTGTGGCGGCATGTACACCGCGAACACAATGGCTACGGCTATCGAGACACTAGGAATGACGTTACCTGGTAGCAGTAGCAGCCCTGCTGACGACCCAAGCAAGATCAAGGAATGCGAGCAGATCGGTGAAGCGATCAAGACAGCTATGAAGGAGGATATCCGGCCCCGAGATATCATGACAAGAGAAGCTTTCGAAGATGCCATGGTTGTGGTCAACATTCTTGGAGGTAGCACAAACGCTGTGCTTCACTTAATCGCCATAGCCGACTCCGTGGGTATCAAGCTTACCGTTGACGACTTCCAAACCGTTTCAGACAGGACACCATTCCTGGCTGATTTGAAGCCATCTGGAAAGTACGTGATGGACGACATGCACAAGATCGGCGGTACCCCTGCTCTCCTCAAGTTCCTTATTGGCGAGGGTGTCATCAAAGGTAACGGTGTTACCGTAACCGGTAAGACAATAAAGGAGAACGTTGAATCTTGGCCGAGCTTCCCTCCAGAGCAGAAGATTATCCGACCATTCTCCAACCCTATTAAGCCGACAGGCCATATCCAAATCCTACGCGGCTCTCTCTCCCCCGGCGGCTCTGTCGGCAAAATTACTGGTAAGGAAGGCCTAGTGTTCACTGGCAAGGCCAAGTGCTACGACCAAGAGGACGACTTCATCGCAGCGCTCGAGCGCGGCGAGATCAAGAAGGGCGAGAAGACCGTGGTCATCATCCGATACGAAGGCCCCAAGGGTGGTCCCGGCATGCCCGAGATGTTGAAGCCGTCGTCGGCTATCATGGGCTACGGTCTAGGAAACGATGTTGCGCTGCTCACAGATGGACGATTCTCAGGTGGCAGTCACGGCTTCCTCATCGGCCACATTACACCCGAGGCGCGAGAAGGTGGACCAATTGGCCTTGTCCGTGATGGGGACATCGTCACGATAGATGCTGAGAAGCGCGTTATTGACTGCGACGTCAGCGAAGAGGAGATGGCAGAAAGAAAGAAGGCATGGTCGCCTCCTCCGCCACGATACGCGCAGGGCACTCTCACTAAATACGCTAAGCTCGTGAGTGATGCCAGCCACGGCTGCGTCACCACGGGGCCATGAGAATTTAAAAGAGGTATATAATATAGGTTTGTTAGCAAAAGCCCAAAGAGCAGGTGATATCTCTTGTATTTATTGGTCTTAAGCCGTCCTACGCGGTGGTCTGGTTCTGGTTGGGAAAAGAAAAAGGCGGCACTTATTCTCTCCGCGACTCGAGAGAGCAGTAATAGAAAAAAAAGGTTAAAGTTCAAAGTTCAAAACGTCCCGAAAAGCTTGCTTAGACATCTAAAGGCACGGATCTAGGTATAGCTGAAATGCTTATAAGGACCGATCGTCGAGGTTGAAATCAACGGGAACTGGGCTAGATGATACACCCTTCTCTTCCCCTTTTTCCTACATCTCTCAATTCACAATTCCCAACTCCTACATCTCGAGATTTCAGGTATCGCAGTTCCTAGCATTAACCCCTTTCCCCCATGCACATATCTCCTTGAAATTGTCATTCAACCATTCCCTTCCGTTTATTCCGGCCCCCTGTAACTCGGATTTTTAATAAACGACGCGAGGGAAACTCCCGCCGCAATGCATGCTCCACCCTATAATGCATAACAATGACGTTACATGGCTGCCGAGAAGCAAACAAACCCGGCAGTCCGAAAAATAAATTGTCGAAGCATAAGCACCACCACCGAACGACTTTTCATTTCCTGCCTTTGTTCCAGGCCTCGATGAATGCTGCCTTGTCCCGCAGCGTCAGACCGACTCTCTTGTTACGCGCGAGTCGGGCCAGCGCATCTGAAATCTTGTCGAGCAGAGCTTGCTCCTCCGGTGTCACTTCTTCGTCCCCGCCGGCCCTCTCCGTGCTACTACTTGCTACGCTACCCCCGTTGGTCTCGGCGCCGGAATTGTTGCTCACGCCCTCGGCGATGCGCACCCTGATAAGGTGCGTGGGACGGCTGAGCAAGTTCCAGAGGAAGGACAAGTAGGCGCCGGGGACAGGGGTGGTGATATCAGGCGGTGTGTACCGCATGCTGACGGGGAATATCTGGGCATCGGCCGGGGCGGTCAGAAGGGAGGGAGAGAAGGGCAGGATGCCCTTGCCGTTGGTGGTCGTCATCTCGGGGAAGACGGCAATGACGCGGTGGGGGTTTTGCTCAACCAGCGCACGCAAAGTCGTAAGGTTGTTCGGCGAAGGAGGGCCGAGGACAGGAGGCGACAGAGCGAGTAAGATGGCGCGTAGGAGGGAGACGCGCTGAACTTTTCGGGTGTTTGGGTAGGACACGGTGAAGATGGGATCGAAGATGGCTGCGAGATACAGAGCGTCGACTGGGCTCGTGAACTGGGCGGCGATGACGGATCGACGAGCATTCCCGGGAAAGCGCGAAGACGGCTGCTGCGACAGCGAGCCGCGCTTGACGCCGTCAAGTTGCAGGTCCACCCACCAGATGCCAGGGATGCCGAGAAACGTCCATAGCAACAGCTTGCGGGCGAACTGAGGGATGATGAAGGAAGGCAGGTGGTCGAGGATTAGGAAGAACACGATGCTGTACGACAAGAAGAGAGGCAGTCGAAAGAGGAAGAGAGTGCCGTGCAGGAGTTTAGTGACGGTCGAGGTCGGCGTCGTCGAAGGGATGAAGGGCGAGATACCGGACCCTTTTGCGCACTGCTGTTAGGCACATGCTTACTCATATAATGGTGGTCAGGCTGGGTGAGGTTTGAGGGTTTATACTTACCCCGGTCGCGAAACTGACTATATTTCTCCATCGTGCCCGAGCTATGAGAATGCCTTGAATACGGATGGTAGTACTAGTAGGGCTAGCCTAGACAAGAGAGTCTGCTAGGCTTTGGCGTTCGAAACTACCGAGACATCAAGCAGATATATCGGCCGTTGGTAATACACGACGGCAACGGGCGCCAGTGCAGGTACTGTCAGATGCGTAAGAAAGTAATCCCACAGGGTTTGGACCTGTCACAATGAAGAGGGCATGAGTTTGGATGGTCCGATGGCGTCAAAGGCTCGTTTGGCATGTGAAGAAGCTAAAAACGTCCAGCTCACGCTTAAACTTTCCCCCACGCCCTGTGCTACCTGTCATAAAAGCTCGGACCAGGTGCGAGAGCTGACGGCTGCGGCTGTGCTGCGTCCCGCTTTCCTTTGCGCCCCATAAACATCCACATCCAGCTGCTTCAATTGAACTTTTGAACTCCAAAACTGTCGAAGCCGCAAAGTACCTACGTACCTACATACCCCACCTAAACCCTTTTCGAGCTCCGTTGCCCGGCCAATGCCGCCAAGTAATCAAAAGTAGCTTAATGCATAAACCGACACTTGCACAATTCACACCCTCTTATCCATCAATCAACGCGGTCAACGCTGTCAATGCTGCCAACGTCGCTCCGTCGCTCGATGGAACAATAATATCACCTCTAACTCTGAGTATTTCTCGAGTCGAATACAATTATATGCGTCGGCATTTCATCCTTCAGCTTGTCGCGTGCCTTTCCTGAGCTTAGCTTTGCTATTTATTTTCGTCGTCCGCTTTGACATTCGTCGCGCTTCAACAACAACCAGCACCATGATGGAGGGAGAGAAACTGGTATGTCCTCGAGCACAGTAGCATTGCTGAATGCTACTGCTACCTACATTGGGAACATTTGACTTACGACCGCAACAGCAGAGGCCAACCGGCATCGTAAAACCTTCGATCAAGCCACCTCAAATATCGACAAGCGTTCTGTCCGAGGTGACTAACTCCCAGAACAATGTGCGGTCGCAGCCGATGACTTCGATACCCGGGGCAAACGGTTTGAAGCGCGGTGTGCCGACTCCAGGTGCGAACGACCCGTTCATCGAACCTCCTAATCGTCCATACTCACATCGCCGGGATATAGCCGTACAGTCTGACGCGAAACGGATAGGCTCTCTGGCTGAGAGGGCAGGCAAATTCCCCGATAAGTCTGCTTCGGCATACCAGCTTACTTCGCAGAATGTCAAGGGGATGTCTTTGAGAGATTCGGTGAGTTGAATGTTCCTTCGGCTATTGTTCTCGACTGCTCGGTATCACTGCAAACCCCAACTCGAACACTGTTGCGACTTCTACAGTGTACCATAAAGAATGCTTTTATGCCATTGTCGGCACATTTCTGTGGCATGAGAAGCTTCCTGAACACACATTCATACGGCCATAAAGCAGACAAGTATACCCAGGCCTTGAGTGCTGGTCGCTAGTTATTTATGCCATACGCTCAAACATTAGCGATGTTTCCCTTTATACAGTGTCGTTTTATCATTAAACATATGTATACTAACACGGCACATGAACAGGCGAGAACTAATGGAATACCACGCTCCCGACATACCTCCACGAACAGCTATTCCTCGGGCAATGGCTATGCCATGAGCCTTGGCCCGGGCAACCGCCCTCCCTCCCGATCGAACATATCGCATACCCGAGCACGGTCGACTACTAGAAATGGACGGCCCGCAACGTCGATGGGCACACGTGAGGAGGGACAACAGGGCAACAATGGTACAGTGCTCCCAGCGTTACGCTACCAGCAGGCAAAGAACCCAAGTCACACCAACATCAACAAGCAGCCCCGAAAGTACCAATCCCTCCAAGACATCAAACAAGCCCCTTACGAAGAGTCGCTTCCAAGAGATAGAGAAGTCTCTATCTCCAGCAGGTTCCAGTCACTATCACTCAACGAAAACATCGCTCGCAAACAAGGAAATCAAGCGACTTCCAATGCAGATATGCCTCCGCCACCGACACCCTCCACCCCCCAACGCTCTCCCAAGCGTCAAGGGAGTGATGGCCGAGACCAGCATCATGAAGTACCCGTCGAGGGTACCCAGAGGGACTCAGTGGTTCCTACAACACCGGGGCAGCAACTGCTGGCCAGCCTTGGAAATAGCATCAAGGCTCTCAAGAAAACCCCTATCCTATTCGCGCCATCGTCACCTACAAAGGGGCCATATTTATCCAAGTATTCTAACACAACAGGATTTATAGTCTCGGAGATCGAAGAGAGACTCGGTCAAATGGACAGCGAATTCCAGAAGATTAAAGAGATAATGAACGCTACTGAGAAAAGCAGTGTCAGCATCAAGGACGAGCTTGAAATGGCGAAGAAGAGAGGTAAGAGAGCATGTATGTTTGCTAAGATTAATTAAATGCTAAATGTACTAGTTACGAGCTTGGAGGACCAGCGGATGGAGCTGCAAGCAGAGAGAGCCAAACTTATGGATAAGTTGGCGGACGCCGAGCGCCAGGTTCGCAATCTGAACTTCGACCTCGAAGACCAGAAGAGGCGTCATGAGAAGTATTGCGAAGATATAATAGCAGATCACGAGAGGAAAATGAGAGCCAAGGTCGACGATTACGAGCGCGAGATGGATAAGGTGGCTAAGCTTCAACAAGAGTTCGAGGAGAGGTGTGGTGTCGAAGCTGAAGCCCGCCTAGAGAACCTATCTCGCGAGAATAAAGATTTACGGAGTGCTATGGAGAGACAGAAGCGGGATCACGAACACGACATTCACGTGCTCAATGTCGATCTCGAGAGACAATCTCTTCGCATGCGGGAAGTCGAAGACAACCTTAGAAAGGCCGAAGACGACAAGCGAGCACTCCAGTCCCACATTGAAGAGCACCTCAAGACCATTGAGCGGCTCAGAAAGAGAGCTGAAGATGCCGAAGAAAGCCTTTCCAAAGATAAGGGTCATCTTGGTGGGCAAATCAGTCTCTTAAGTCAGAAATTAGATATCAGCTCAGAGCGCATCCAAACATTGGAGGAGAAGAATAAGGCCGTGCAATTGGAATGCGACAAAAAGATCCAGGAGGTCGAGCTGGCGGCACAGAAGAAGGTTGACGAGGAAACGAAAGCACTTCGGGACAGACTCATCAAAGAGGAGGAAAGACGGCATAAGCTCTTCGAGCAGGTACAGGAGCTGAAGGGCAATATTCGTGTCATGTGCCGTATCAAACCCCCATCCGACCCAGCAAGCGACGCTCTGATTAAGTTCAATCCGAAAATGAGCGAGCTCGACGAAGACAAGATCGACGGTCTAAGCATACCAACGGAGAGAGAAGACTTCAGGGAACCCGGCAAGATGATCGCCGGTAAGCCCAAAGAATTCAACTTCGAGCGCGTGTTTGATGACCAGTGCACCAACAAGGATGTGTTTGACGAGATTAGTCAGCTCGTGCAATCCGTCATGGATGGCAAGAAGGTCTGCATCTTTTGCTATGGGCAAACAGGGTCAGGCAAAACGTACACGATGAGTCGACCAGGCGATGGTATCATCCCCAGAACCCAAGACATGATCTTCAGCGAGGTCGACAGACTCAAGGCGCTGGGTTGGGAGTACACGGTCGAAGGCAGCTACTTCGAGGTCTACCAAGACAAACTATACGATCTACTCGCGTCTCGCAGCGCGAAAGCCGAGCCTCTAGCGGTGGACCCGATCAGCGACGAGCTAAATATCAAGGGTCACAGCTTCACCCTCCTCCAGGAGGAGAAGGACCTCGATGAGATGGTGCGCACGGCCGACAGCAACCGCCACACGGCCGCAACAGCCATGAACGACCGCTCGTCGCGCTCACATTCTATCCTTGTTCTCAAGATCTGCGGCGTAAAGAAGAACGAGGACGGCGAGGTGATCAAGACACGCAAGGGCACCCTTAACCTAATCGATCTGGCTGGTTCCGAGTCCCCCGACAAGGCGCGCGGCGAACAGATCTACAAGGAAGGCGTGGAGATCAACTCCTCGCTGAGCTACCTGCGCACCGTGCTATCGAGTCTAGGCCAGGGCAAGACCGAGGGTGTGGACTTTAGGTCGTATACCCTGACGCAATTGCTGAGGCCCAGCTTGGGTAAGGGCTGCAGGACCCTGATGTTCGTCATGGTGAGCCCGCTTAAAGAGAACGAGAACGAGACTATTAGGAGCTTGGAATTCGCTAGAGATGTAAGTGATCCCCCCTTCCCTTCCCAATTCCCAATTCCCAATTCCCGTGGGAGAGCAAGAGCTAACCAGTTAAACAGGCCCAGAAAGTCAAGATGGGTGGTGGAGCGTCCAAGGCGAAGAAGTGAAGTGAGGTGGACGGGAGTGGACATGAGATAGGATGAAAGCGGGACGTAAAGTCCGAGCATCTTCATCTCCACCCACCGCTAAGAAGTTTTGTGTTAGCAGAGGTGTGAGCAAGGGGGTAAGCAAGCAAGCAATGAATGCGAGAAATATATCTACCTGTTCGGAGTTCAATGTCGCAACGGGTCTTTAGGAGCAAAGGGGGTTGGCATAAGGCGTTCAACCAGGGCGTTACAGGATAGATTCAACGACGAGGACACGCTTTGCTGTTGGCTGATCTTGCGTAAGGAGTGGATTGCGTGCGCTCTTGCAATAGGTACCTAAGCTATACCTCCTAATCCAAGGTCGCACTCTACATGTTGATAGCAATCGAACTTGAGCAACTATATGTTGAACTTTATGAGTTTATGAGAGGAGTGGGTATTCTCTTCAAGTGAAATTTGGTATAATATTCCTCCCGTTCGGGCATCGGGGGAGGAAGATGCAAGATGTTGGCAAGTGCGACGCACTGTATGAGTGGTATCTTTTCCTAGTACAACATCCTAAGGCTTAACCCACCCTTTTCTGCCCTTAAGCAGTTGAGAAGTTTACTATCCGCAGCGAATCAAGTTATGCTTAAGAATAAAAGGTAGGTGAATGGGAAATTAGGTAGCTACCAGTAATTCAGCAGATACCACATCTATCACGCAACGATGCTCTTGAGTTCTTGGTCAAAGATCAAGTCTATTTGATGCGAAGGTGTTGCTCTCTGGTCAACAGATGCACACGGCAAGATGGAGATTACTCGAAGTGCTCTTCTTTATGAAATGTCACGTGATACAGAAGGTCCCAAATAAGTCGTCTTAGTAACCACCAAGTCACCTGACTCCCTCCTCTCTGATAAATTGCCATATACATACATGTAGGTAGGAGGTATGTATATCTGATAACATTTTCCACGAACTAGTATCTTAGGTACTTTGATTTAACATTATACCCAAGTTTAACAAAGGTTGTCATGTTAAATTGAAAATTTCCATTAATTTTCCCATGATTGGGAAAACTTGATAAGGATTTCAGGTCGATACAATAGCCCCCGAGCATCATACCATATCTATCGGTACCTTTGCAAGATATGATTGTTTCTAGAGGCCTCTATCCTTTAAATATGGGAGGCCGCCCATACGAAGGTGGGTAGCACAATAGCCCGAGTCTTATCCGTCGAGCTGAGCCAAAGGGTCAAAAAGGTCAGGGGCTTGAGCTCCAAATCAGAGCAGCGCCACTTTGATTGACACGCAAAATCTTCGCAGTAAGTTAAAGTGATAAGAATTTCAAGTCGACACAATAGCCCTAAAAAACTTGGACATATCAATAGTTTACCTCAATCCCGAGGAGTGAAGCGATCATGGACAGAAAAGCGGTAATGCGGCGACCAGATACACAATGTACATTCTGTATGAATCCTGAGCTTCACGGAAACCCCAAGCTCTGTGAGCGCTGTCAGTGCTAGGACAATATTATCCACATGATAACCTGCATGGGTCGTCAATTAAATAATCTTGGGATCAATGTTTGCGACATTTGGGGTACCAAACGGGGGATCGCAGCGGAACCGACTCATTTCCCCCTTTCTGTCAACCCGAGCCAGCTTGAATTCCGATCAGTGAAAGACATGGCCAAAACCCAGAGCTGTCTGGTTTGTCAGACTCTGGTCGATGGTCTCGAGAAACACAAAGGAAAAGCCGAACCTTCAAATGTCGCATTGTGGAAAGTCTGGCCAGACGAACAATCCGTGACGATGACTCCAGGTGGTATGGGGGAACGCCAAGGCTCCTGGACGGGCAAATTTCTTCTCACATTTTTCACTGCATATCCCCAAGGGAGCCATGGGAAGTCGACCAGACTAGAGCCATCCCTCCTCGAAATCGAGCTATCATACTCGACAGGGCTTCACGGCTTTGAGAATATTAAATTGTGGGATAGAAGTCTGGTAAACGTAGAGAAAATCAAAGAATGGCAATTCAGACTGCAAGGAACATCATGGGGAGATGTGCGACGAGAGTTTATTTCCAAAACAACTCCCTTCTGGCTTCCGAGTGATTGATATATCTACCAGGTCTATCGTGAGACCTCAAACTCCTATCGAATTTGTCGCACTAAGCTACCAATGGGCACCCGCCACAGCCTCCGGAAATCAAAATATCATGCTATTAAGATCTAATGATAACGTAAACGATCTTCAGGCGTCTGGATCCCTATCGGCAGATATCCTGCCTGAGGTAATCCAAGATTCAATACAGTTTTGCCAAGGCATAGGACAACGGTATCTCTGGGTCGACCGCCTGTGTATCTACCAAGATAAGGAAGATCCAGACGGGTCGAAACAAGCCCAGATAGATGGGATGGATGCCATCTACTGGCTAGCTACCTTAACTTTGGTAGCTTGTGCGGATGGTCTCGGAACCGGGTTACCGAGTGTCTCAAGCCGTCCAAGGTCGCATCTCAAGAACCGTGGGCGGAAGCTCTTCGATACTTCCATCTATCCTGGATCCTATTTCAGTGAGTCGGATGATACTGCTTTGGTCGAGCCCAGTTCCTGGAATACTCGTGGCTAGACTTTCCAAGAACGGATGATCTCCAGTCGGCTTATCTTCTTCGGACATAATCAATGTTTGTTCAATTGTTTCTACCAAAATGAATACGAAGAATCCTTCAGTCCTAAGGGAGTCACCGGTGGCCGAAGAATGAGGGATCCTTATGGCTCATTACCATATGGTTTAAGCATCAGGGTTGACAAGAGTGCAATGAGCAATCCACACTTCAATCCATACGACCTGTACGAAATGGCAGTTTGGATGTACACAGTCCGATCCTTGGCCCTGGCATCCGATATCATGAATGCCTTCTCTGGCGTGAACAAGTTTCTTCTTGAGAATTTCCAGACGGCATCTCTTTTTGGCCTGCCAAAAAAACGCCTTTTCCCAAGTCTGCTTTTCCTTATACTCAAATGGGGCCATTCCTGAAGGAATACCTAGTTGGAGCTGGGCCTCTGGATTTGGGCCCGCAAAGTATAGTATATGGGATCGCCAGAATCTCGGAAATTTGGTTCGCTTCTGGTATTCAATACTACAGCAGTATTTCTAACAGTGAAACTGAACAAGGATGCAACATTCGAAGCAAACAACGACAAGCCCTCTAACATCTATGAGAAATTCGCAGCTGCAAGAGGAGAGAAGATAAAGGGGGAACCAAAGGTTCTTGATATACTCAGCAAGGAAGGAGTCGGGATTGGCTACACTCTCAACGAAGCATTTCCAGAAGGTCACAAGCTGGCTTTAACTTCCAACGAATGCTTGGGATGTCATATCATTGTGCTTGGAGCTTGTAACTCCCCATTATCATACGGGCCACCAGTCATTCACGGTGAGGAGCTGTTAAACCAAGGGGCGAATTGGTCTCTTCTCGTTATGCTTGTGGATAAGAATGAAGAACTTATCAACTCGGTTAGGCGTTGGCATTGTATATACTTCCTTTTGGGAAGAACTTAAACCGGCATGGAAAACCATCTTCCTTATATAAAACCAATCGAGGGGGGCCTCAAGGGAAAATGCATACCTACCTTACCTACTTAGGAGGTAGCTAATAAGTCGTACAGAATTCACATATTCATCATCTATTTATTCACTTACAGGAAATGTTAGGAGGTACCTACCTCACAAGAATTTTAGGGTTAACAAAGGAACGGAGGTTGCCTGTGCAGGGTGCTACCTCCTATTTCGTTATCAGGGCAAAAAAAGGGGCATCACCTCACTTGATGCAGAGATGACATCAACGCCAGATTGCAACGTATTCACCAACCGACCCTCTGAAAGCGAAATAATTGCTCCTGACACAAGTGGAATAATCGAAGTGCCGACAACAGGCTATTCTTTTTCATATCCCCCTTACTCCATCGATCGTCATGTTATTGTAATTACATTCCTGATGGCCAACGCGTCAAAGATGATGGTGTGAAGCAGCGGTAGACGTGGCCTTCTCTCGATACAGAACGCAGAATATTGATTTACTTGCTTAAGGGGCTTGTAGAGCAGTGGAGCTCGAGACTCGCAACGATGTAAATGTGCTGGGATAGGTCAGAGTCTGAATACTGTTGGGCAGCTCTCTCCTTTCTTAGGTAGGAATTATCATTGGAACTCTAATAAAATGGCAAGTCGGACGCAGGGCCTGTTCTATAGAATTATGTTCACATGATTCAAATTACATTACACTTAGCTGAACAATAGGGACAAAAATTAGAAACTTTTATTGCAACTCTTGAATCTAATCCCTTTGCGCCTATTGACCGCCGTAAAGACTGCATGCGTTGACCCTTCTGTCTCCTTTCCGAGGATCTATCTACGATTGTGCACCTCTAAAGCTCTATATTTAAAGTGTAGACTCTGCTGTGACAGCTTCAAAGGCCTCCTCGTTCGCACCCCAGAGTATCCTTGTAGGTAAGAGTGTTATGAGATGGTTGGTTAAGCTCCCGTGTATGTAGAAAGATTAGTTCAACGTTAAGGCCATCATGCATTTGTCCACTGCAGTCCTATGTAAATAACCCATTTGACTCTATAGTCCCAATATCATTCGGTGTCGGCAGTGGGGGAAGTGAAGCCGGGACCGCCTCTGGTGGCTGAGGTGCTGTCGGGATCGGCGGGATACCAGGTATAGTAACATTCGGGAACACGAAACTCCCGTTCGGCCAGGGCCTCAATGCGGCGTCGTCGAGCAGCTTTTGTGCAAGATAGTACGTCGCGGTGGGCACCCATTTCACGTAGTCGAAATGTACCGGGAAGACGTACAGCGTACCCGTGCACACGAGGTCGCCCGCGTTGCAGATAATCAGCGTCCGGTTTGTGTCGAAGTTCTTGATCCGACCGCCATCCTGCCATGTCTGCGTGTCCCCGAACGTCACCACGGCCGCAATTTTGTCCTTCACCAATTGGTCTAGTCCTTCGACGGCCCGGTGCGTGAGGGCAGCTCCTTGGCTATGGTTTTGGTCAGCATGAGCTCAGGATAGGATTTGAAATGTATCGGCAGAGTTGGTTTATTTCGCTCCGAGGGATATCTAATAGAAAGGAATACGGTATATAGTTACCTATAGCCAGCTGCGATGATCTTTGCATCCGGACAAGTTGCTGCAGCGTTCAGAAGCAATTGCATATCGTAGATTCCCCAAGGCGGCGCTCCGCCGGGATAAAAGTTCGTCTCTATGAAGCCCCAATAGTCCACCCCCTGAGTCGCGACATTGGCCGGCCCGAATACCGCCTTCAACCCATCCGACAATCGCGGCCCAACAGTGTTACCCTTCAAGAATAAGTTAGCATCGCGATAGGCCCTACGATCTCACTCCCATGCATGCGACGGAAGTTTAGAAGTCAAACCACATACCATATTCCCGGGCTCTATTGTCGCTTTCGCCCAGATGAATATGATGGGCTTGCACCCAAACTCCGTCAACTCGTGCGCCCAATACCCCACTGTCCATGTTTGGCGAGGTTGAAGAGTTGCTGGAAGCGCCGATATCACTGTAGCGCCTATGGACAGAAATAGAGACAGGAGGGACACCATCTTCGATAGCCCGAAGCGCCTCTTCGGGCGCGTTGCTTTAATGTCTAAGCCGTGTATCTGCCGCCACGATTTGGGTAGGAAGACTTGTCCTGACAATAGGCGAATTCGACCACGACGAGGTCCTAGCGACGACTAGATATCAATCTGGACATCACGGTGCAGCGCTTTCTCGATATGATTTGGCAGCTAGGGATGTTATTATGAACACAGGGGCCCTTGATATCAGATAATACGCGCGGCGCCAGTCCCAGACAGGTTGTCTCGTGGGTATGCTGAGGCGGGCAAAAAATGACTAAGGGAGGCTTCCGGAGCGATTTGCCCAGGGGTCCAACGGATCGTCAGCGGCTTAAGGGCAACTGGGAAAGCTTAATCGCAGATAGGACGCGATAATAATAGGTTATGGCGCAAGAGCATGGATTGGTGATCGTCATGGTGCATATGTGTTCCTGATATTCAGCATAGATTAAGGCTCGGAGGAGAGTCACCCGCATCTCAACAGGGTTCCGCTTGGCCGCAATTGGATCGACCAGCCTATTTTCCCATTATCATTGGGTCCCAGGTCGATTAACCTGCAGTAGATTATTGTGCCACGCACGCCTCGACTTCTAAAACAGTTACCTCGTGCCGGTAGTCATCGGCAGTCTCGGTAGTAGCCTCCAGATATTTTGGTGGATTGTTTCGGATATTAAAGACTGAGGATAGCAGTATATATCGCTGGACTCGACAAAACCTCAGGCATGTGATAATGATCTTTTCGCTTTCTAAATTCCCATGAAGATGATAATATCGATACGAACGGGAATCCCGAAAGGGTAATGGATCTTAGGTGTGCAATATACGCGGAGGTCAATGTGGTTTTCTTCGTCCTATTAGCTTGAGCCTATGCATATTGACCAAGGAAACATGGACTGTTCTCACGGCCTCACTCTGCTAGTATCTGAAGAATGAATGCATCTTGATGTCACTTTTTGTGCCGGCTTTTTTTAAAACTAGTATGGCTGCCGTTCTAATGCCGCTATGCCCTAGAGTGCCCAGGTGCGGTAATGTGCGCGTAGGCGTCCCTCTTACCGGAAACGCCACGAAATGTCTCCAAATCATTTATCTCTGATCTTTGAATAACGCGGACTCCGGTGTATCTTCTTGAAATGTTTATGGCTTGGCAAGTGTTGGTAAATMCCTGCCAATATAGGGACTGGATAGGTGAGTTCCGATATCTTAGCATCTATCACCATAAATACCTAGGTATACTAATGGGTTGGGACCGTCGAAGTTATCGATCTCCAAGCTTCATAGGTATATAGATGCAAGTGACGAAATTTCGAATGCCATGTAATTTTAGTAACAGTGAATAAACCCATCAGGGATGCCTCGGGACCGTTCTGCTTGAACGCGTATGAAACGTACCGGTGTAACGTTCTCTAATATGTCGCACAGCATCAACCCCAGCCCACCATCCGTGCCGTCCGGTATTTTGATGTCGGACTAATGTCCGCAGACTGCCGACCGGCGGGAGCGCACACATCATCTCTTTCTTCCCATTCAATACTTCCAGTTGACTTGAACGCCGGCAAAACAGGCAGAAGGCGGGGCGGGCGGTAACTATATGACAAGCTATGCACTCCTGTAATCCTTCCCGATTTAAAGGATCTTCAAAGTCAGGCGGATCAGCAAACGGCTGGACAAATCCAGACTCCCAATATATTGGATCTCAGCACGTGCAAGGTTCGAGCCATATGCACCCTATGGGAGACGGGTACTGCCCCTTACTCGGCACTACGCAGGCCAATTAACCCCCCACACCAATCCAAATGGGGTATTGCGATGATCCTGGTAAACGATGCGCAAACGCCCATCAACAATACATGTCTCAGAACGTCCACGGCAAGCGATCCGGAAAGCAAGTGACGGCGATACTCAGTTGATATTTCCAGAGCAAGGTTTGGAAGCAAATGGTGATACAATCTCCGATATCTTGTTCTCGTCAATGGCTACTTTGGTAGAATTCTGCGCGAGATTCCACAAGCAATAACTGAATCCCACCCGGTGTACCTCGGTGGCTTAAGTAGCTGCGGCTGAGGTGGGAGATGGCTCTGGATTCGAGTAGACGGCACACGGATGGCAAACGAGAGCCAATCAGAAGCGAATATCTGAGAGAAGTAGGTCTGAAAAGCAATGCGGAAGACGCAGCTAGGTTGGATTTGGGACACCCCCACGTCGCCTTCAAGAGATATGCACTTTCTTGAATCGTTTGGCTGGAATATTTGCCATTATGAGTTGTGCGCCCTATGTGCCCCCCCTGAAACCGTGTGGCTATCGTGGCAAGGCTGAATCGCTTGCGATTTGCATTCTAGGTGCATTCAAGTGCTTTGCGCTGCTTCTTATCATTCCTCACAAGGGTCTTTTTGAATATACTGGTTGTAATGTCAACTCGAGAACGCGAAATTATTTCGATTGGCCTATTGCTAGGGATATTGTGATAACGTTCATCTTACGATGAGCAATTAAGCAATAACACGTGTGTTTGTAACTAAGCGACTCCCCTCGCCCCTATTTGCCATGGCGATTAAGTTGGTGCCTGTGCAAGAGCTTTTCCCCCTTCAGCAATTGTTCCTCCCACAATCATCGTTGATGAACCTGAAAGAGGATGCAGGAATGAAAGAACTTATGTCCTGACAACCACTCTTAGGTCCGCCCCCCGGGACCCGAACGCACTCGTTCTGGCAATTGCACCTGTCGTCGGGAGAAAACACCAGGTTCTCCCAGAGCTCTTTGAAGAAGATCGACTTCCGTCCTGACTCTCTGAGGCAGCCGGGATTGCTGGTGCTCACCCATTCGCCGCAGTTGGAGGAGCACGCTTCATCGTCGCAGAACCTCGCCCAGCCGTCAGCCGTAACCATGGGAGCCATAGCACCCACCAGGATGGCAAGGTTGATCAAAGTCGACTTGAACATATTGGAGTAGGTGTCGGTAGGAATTTGAAATGCTCTTGTAGTCCTAGAGTACCGCTTATCAGTAACGCAAGACTATAGGTACCTAGCAAGCTGGTTCACGGAGCGACTTACTGGGAGGGGATAACCAATGCCTTGTCAGGTTGATGTAACGGGATACAATGACAGTCCTCGAGATCTGGCGGTAGACGTTAGATTTGTACCACTGGTTTTAGGTTCGTCTTTCCGTTGGTCTTTCCCTTCTCGACCAGGAGCGGTTTCCCGTTACCCTTATATGCTCGTCGCCAGTTCCCCACTCGTATTCCTATGCTCACCCAGTGCACCTGCACAAACACCCTTACTCTAGCCCCCGGAAGTCAAATTTGGCTTTAAAACGATAGCCTCATTTGCTAGCGATAACACAGGAAGGGCATGATTGGATGGAATATAGAGTAGGACCGCAAGTCATTCCTGAAGCGGCACCGCAGCTCGAGCAAACATGCATCTAGCTCATTGCCAAGAACTGCGTAACAAGGAGAGGAATGGGGGGTTACTCACGTAGCTACTATAACATAATCTATGCCTATTCGAAGCAAGGCATCGCGATTATAGACAATAGGCGCGTATGCGCATCTCCTATCAAACTTCAATGGCAAACAGCACAGACACTACATGCCACTCAAGATGTTTCGTATTCAACATCACTTGGCAAGCAACAAATCATCAAATTTATATTATTACCGATTATTCTTGCTGCTTGCTACAGTTACGCGTACGGAAGGTCCTTAAGATACTCTAGGTTAGACGACGTTACCGGCCTTCTTCGTCTCATAGGAAATGACTTGTAACTCATCTAAGAACTAGGTAGACACATCACTTCGGCTCCTGAAGGCCTGTGACCACGTATAATATCCCACGGCTACACCATGGATGTCACTCAATTGAGGAACACTCGAGCAAAGAATGTCTTCGCTTTTCCGTGGTACGATACAACCACAATTTCATTGATTACAGATTGTCGCACTAGCTGGAAATTAGGTGTGAATTCTGGCCGAGTCGAATGGAATGCGTTAGTAGTGGCCAGAGATATTGGGTTATGGCAGGGGKCTCTGTGAAAGCGTCAACTATTAAGGATACCTTCCCGTATCGCACGAAATAAGATTCGTTGCCATGTTTCCTTACCAAATGGCAACTTAAGTATTCCAATAAATGACAAGCGTCCATCAAGCCCTACCCAGCCCTGGGCACCAAGAGACCTCAAGTGAGGCTTGTCAGACTAGGTCCGTATGTCCACCAGGGAAGTTTCCCGAAGATTCACATTATCATGTCGATATAGACCAGTGGCCATGTAATTATCAAGGAGCGGCTAAAAGGGGTTCACAACCACAGAGACAAGTCACATGACACAAATAAGGAAAGGAGGTTGATCAAGTCGGAATGCGACGCTCACTTCCGGGATTTCATGCATTATCCCGGATACTCATTACCTGGTCCTCCAAGGCCGACGAGGCGGTCCTCTCTATCCTTCCTGTATCTTCTTTCTCAAGCCAGCGCCAGTAGTCCCTTTAATAGTCCCTCTAGTAGTAGACCCCTATATAATACAAGCAAGGCCGAGGAATTACGATCCCGGTGTTAAAACACCCTCTAAATCGCCAAATTTGTCTCGGAGGAACTTCTGTACCTCTTTATTCCCGCCCAGCCCGGCTAGTAGACCCTTCTTGTCTCCCTCGATCTTGAGCCCCTGGAGCCCCGTGGCACGCGAGAGCGCGACGTACACCTGGCCCTCCTCAAACGCCCTGGACAAGTTCACAATGACGCGGTCGAGAGTCAGCGACTGGCTCTTGTGGATCGTCATAGCCCACGCGGGCGCCAGCGGGATCTGCGTGCGCACCAGCAAGCTATATGGCCTCTCGTCACCGAGCTCCGTGATGGAGCAGTCGGCGTAGATAGTGCGCATGTGGCCGTTGTGGAACCGGACGATCGGCCACGTCTTGTACTTGGCGCCCGGGTCGTTGATGAACTTCTTGATCTGCTCCTCCTTCATCGGCGCGCGGTCCCCGAAGATCTTGTTGTCCGGGTCCTTCTTCATGGTCTTGGCCTGCGGCAGCTTCTTCGGGTCGTACTTCTCGAATCCGCAGATCAGGCCCTGGCTACCGTTGCATAGGCCCATTTCTAGGTCTAGGTTCACGAGAAGCACGACGAGCATCCCCTTCTTGAGCTGCACGCACTCGTCGAATCGGTGGTCTTCAAGGGCGCGGAGAGGTCCCTCGGATTGGGGCCCTTTGGTCTTCCGCATACCCTTCCACCCTAAGTGAGGATGTCTGGACTGTTGCCAAATAAACTCGTCTAAACACCAGTATGAATGGTTCATCGTCTTCAACCTCTCGAATTCACGCTGGTTGACATTAGCAACTTCCTCGCGAGTCGCGAAGAGTCTAGTAGCATGATGGACCATGCACTTATGGTCCATTAGGAGCTCCGTATCATCGAAGCTGAGCTGCTGCCCAATCCTACACTTCTGCAGGATGCGGATGAAGGTCTCGTCGTTCTGGCGATGGATGGTGTTTAGGTGGACATGAACGAAGTTGCATTCTTCCCAAGCCTTGCTTCGGAAAGCCCACTTGTCTTCATCGCGATATTCACCATGTCGTTTGCACACGTGGACCTTGCCGGTAGGCGTGTTCCTCTCGACGAGCTCGAAGCCACACTCAATACAATGTTGAAACGGCTTTACAGGCGGTAGTTGACAAAAATCGCCTGTGACGACGATCTGGACTCCTCCGAACGCAGGCTGTACACCTGAGGATGACTTACGCCGCGCTTCTTTCATGACTTCGTTCAGCCTCTCGAAATGCAGGTTTTCCACCATGCTAATCTCGTCAATGACAAGGACATCAGTCTCCTTGAATCGTTTGAACACGAATGTTCCATGCGCTGCGCCTCTTAATTCGTCTAGCGTGCGCTTGTGGTGGTCCGGGGTCCAACCGGCATACGTCCAAGTGGTGGATCCGTTGACTTGCAACGCCGCGCGTCCCGTGGGGGCGAGGATCCGGACGTTCTTCCCCATCTCCTGGAGGCGCCTTGTGAAAGCTTTCAGCACAGTCGATTTACCACAACCAGCCGAGCCCGTGTAGAAGACATTCTTGCCGCTCGCTATCAACTCGACTAGGCGCGCCTGCTCTGGACAGAGCGGAGGTTCCGTGGAGGTCGGAACAGGCCCTGCCGTGTGCTGAGTTGGAAGTACCGGGTATGGTTCCTGGGATGAGGAAGGTGGCGGCGTCGGAACCTGACTTGAGCTGTCGAAATCACTGGCTGTAGAGGCATAATTACCTTTAATTGGCATCGGCGGAAGAATTGGATAAAGAGGCTCCGGCCATGACGGGTCCTCTCCAGTTACCAAATCAGAAAATGTATCTTCTGCTTGTGGCATCTTGGAACGTCGTTTGATCGAAGACTTCGCAAGGGCTTTGGCGGCACGCATAGACTTTGCGTCGTTGGAAGTCATTGTCGAATGTCGCTTAGCTGTTCCTACTCTTGCTGCGTTTCTCTCGAGCCCACTTGCGAGAGATGCTGGTCGTATAAAACCATACTTGTCCAAAGTGCTGGTCGATTTCTCTGGGGCCGCTGCTTTTGTGGTAGGGCCTTCTTCATCGTCGCTTAGTAAGTTGATGACTTCCACGTTGGACTCCCGCATTTTCCGCCGCTTGGATGCAGGTGCCACAGATTCCCGGTCCTCAATTGAAGACTCTTGGTGCCATTGGGACACAGTTGCTGGAGGGGGACCCCGGCGCGGATAAGGATAAGGATAAGGATGTTCCGAAAGAGATGGTTGGAGGGATGTAGGTATGGGCTGATCTAGATGAGGGTCTTCGGGCGGATTCGGTAGAGCCGAGGCCAGCCGCGGAAGGAGTAGAGGTGCTCCGGCTCTAAATGATTTGAACGGCACCGATGGAGGCGGGTCCTGGGTGTGAAACCGTGACTGAGATCCCGATACTGTGGAAAGTAATTGGGGGCAGTTGTCTTCGGAAGTCGCATTGTCCCTAGATCGACCCATCCGCGACCGCTTGTTTGGTTCTATTATCGGCATTGGGTGCTTCTGGAAGTCGCATTCGATAGATCCATAGGGAGGTATGCATATGTCTAATGTGACAATTCCTTCCTAGCTGCAGACGATGCACGAAGTAGGTAAGTGCTACGTCAAGTAATTACCATCTGAAGCTTGACGCGTCCCCGGGTAGGGCAAACGGAGACGCGTCTTGAATTAAATGCGGGTCCTCTGTCATACCGTGCACACACAGTATTAAATAGAGGTACTTCGATATCGATAGGTACTGAAGCAAAATATGCCTCTGGCTCTCCTATCTAATGCTAACGAATTCTCTTAAGTTATTCATTCAATTTGAATATACATTGTTCTACATGTGTGGAACTCGAGGGACATATCCAGGAGCACACCATTGAGTAGGTACTAGAAGTACACTGTCGCCTCGAATTACCTGTAAATTATATTATTCACGAAATTCGCTCTTAAACTCTTGAATCAATATAACAACGGGGTAATCAAATTCGAGCTTCTCACTCGGGTCACTTTTGGTCAACTGTCGTCATGTTATCTCACAATGTTTGAAAGACACTGTACATTCTACGGTAGCTCACACTTCGAAATCGTCGCCCCTACCTTCCGCCAGGGTCTAGTGGATGTACATACTGACCTCCTAATAGCTCGTATTTAGGATAATAGGTATGTTAGACTATACTAAGAGCGAGCCAAATAAGATACTACTATCATCACAGGTACCTAAATCAAGCACATCGAACACTATTCGTTATATAATTTTACTTTATTTCAACTATAGCTACCTAACATGGTAATAACCTGTACACCCTGCACAACCACATCCACCATCGCCGCCCCCGCCACGACCACCGCCCACACCTCGCTCTCCGAGCTCCACACGCCTCGCCGGGAAACGGATTACTGCCGACCCTACATCTAGACTACCTCCTATATCATCCCACTCGTCATGATAACTTGCGTTGGTCCTCCTCTCATAAACAGGCAACAAGCATCCAATCCTCGATCAGAGGGCTGGTTAGAAACCGACATGTAAGATAGTACACACGGTGTTTCTTTCTCCACAACACCGATTTATCCTAAGACGCCTTCACTAAACTCCCCCCTTTCAGAATAAAAGAACAATAAAAAAAAAAGGAGACAATAAAATTCAGAAAGGAAGGTTCGAACATATCCCAATTGATATCCCAGCTCAAAGGGTTCTGTTATTCCGGTTTTGCAGTTACCCGTTATTTAGGTGCTTGATATAGAACAGGTATGTACCCCCAAAGTTTTTTTCCTCGTTAATATAAGTCGTGTCCTTTAAATTGCGCGCGGGTATGGTATATGCTTGTGTCAAGGTAAGGATATGGAGTGACGCCAAGCATGTATGCGCGAGTAGATGTCATGATATATAAGATAAATAAGGCATGGCGTTATGCCAGGTGAGATGTCGGGGATCGCGAATAGGGGTGCTAAAAGGCGGGCCCTCGATCGAGTGCCGTTCTAACGTTACTACCTTAGCCCGCTAAAGTCTACCTCGGCATTCATGTGACTGAGGCCGAGAGAGTTCATTGTTACACTCTCGGAATTCGCTCTCTGTAGAGCATGGAAATCACCAACGGTCCTTGGTATTTGAGACGGTTGGTGTTGATGTTGTTGGTGCATGATGAAACTGTTTGTTCTCTGTGAAGGTTGCCGGTGTAATATGTTGTTCATCATATTAAACTGCGGATTCTGCGCCATGTTTTGATGCTGACTCATGTTTGTAATATTGGTCGGCTGGTTCAAATTGTGGCCAAGGTTGGCATGCATATCTGCCTGCATTGGATTGCCCATGTTATGATTCTGTGCCATCCCATGAGACGGAAGGGTGTGATGTTGATGCTGGTGATGTGGTTGTTGTGGGTTCAAAGACGCTTGTTGGCCGAGAGCATGTTGCGTGTTCTGGCCCATTGGGCTCATTATATCAGGAATTGAGTTGAAACTACTTTCGTGGTATTCAACGCCTGGAGACATTATCGCCGGCGAGCTGACTATAGGGAAAGGCGACTTCATGTCATCGCCGCTATTCGAATGGCCCGAGTCGTTCGCAATGTCCTGAATGTGCTGCATGCTACCCGGGGTGTATGGCTCGGTCTTGAAATCCATCATTGGGGGCTGTGCCATACCAGCATTGCCGAATCCATCAAAAATGTCGATATTTTGCATGCAGGCATTTTCAGGGGCTCGCTGAAGGAGGGGGTTAGCGAGGCGAGGCAAGATGTCATGAACTTTGTTCAATAGAAGCGGAAGGAAGTGGTGGTCCCCGTTGCGAAGGACCGACAAAAGTTGCAAAAGCGAGTTGAGTTGCTCCCGAGGACCCATGCTGAAAGGATCGCCGGACGAGGGCATTATGGATAAGACATCAATGAGTGCAGATGAGATGTCTAACAACTTAGCAATCAGAGGCGTTCCGTGCAAGTCAGTGTTGTGATTAGTTGAGAACTGAGATGTTATCGACATTAAATCCCGAGACATGTCGATAGGATATTGCATTGGGATTTGATCCTGACCGCCTTGAGGAACACAGCCATTTTGCATGCTAAGTTGCCAGCTGAGCGTCTTAAGCCATTGCTGATTCGCACGCTGATCGGCGTCCTGAACGCTCATATACGGTGGAATCATGTCTGACAATTGCTTTTGCAAGGCGGTGAGATAGGAGGTTGACGACTCGCCACGCGTCTTGTTCCATAGCGTGAGGAACACATCGTCGAAAGGCCTAAAGAGGTTGACTAATAGGATATAGCCGTTCAACTGGTGAGCGAGAGGATCCGTCGGGTCATCGGTCATGGTCGGAAGGTTGATGGTTGCCTGAAGCGTCAAGGGTCGACCACGCTGTAGAGCATATGCCCTTTTGAAGTGTTAGCAACACTAAACACAACAGGTTAATACTATAGGATCAAAATACCTTTCAGTAACGAACAAAAGCCAGTAAAGGCGTCGTCGTCGTGGAGCTTCAATGTTGTCATATTGTAGGTACGTCTCTTCTTTGTTCATTCCAATCATATGGGCCAAAGTAGTAGCTTCCCGCAGATAGAACCAAGCCTTGTCGTGCATGTCAAGAGCGTAGTGAGAGCAGAAAAGGAAATAGCTGGTGCAGAGGCTGTTCAATGTCGGCGCCTCTTGGTACTCGTATCCTTTTCGAACTCGAATCGTTTCTTCGATCAGCACCATACCGGAAGCAATGTTGGCTCCAGGCAGGTGTTCGAGGAGAGGGTCGGCACCGGGAACATTCATTCCAGGCTGAAACATCATCCAAGCGCAAAGTGAAGTAATCAAGCAATACGTGTCGAGGCTTGAGTCGAGATACATCGATTGCTGTTCGAGTCGCTGTCGGTGGAGGATCGGCATGATCGGGTACATGTTGGCGAAGAAGAATTCAATGCATTCTTTCGCCATCTCGCTGGCGAGGAGGCCAGGAGTCGGGGATAACGTAGGGCTGCATGGAGGGCTGCTGAGGCCATTCAATCGACTCTGGACCTTTGCCGAAAGACTAGTCTGTCGCTGTGTTTCGCGCAACTCGCTGATAACCTTGGCCCTCGAGCCCTTGGGGCCCTTCTTCTGTGGAATCGCATTGTACGTGCAGGTCAACTGCGCCGAGGCACAGTTGCGGCATGGGTTAATGCCGTCGCACTTTACTTTTCGTCGATGGCAAGCATCGCAAGCCCTTTTCACGGCCTGCGACATCTTGGAAGTCCCTATACTCTTGTTCGCCGAGACTGAAGAATTCGATTTCTGAATCTCGACGCAGCCGGATGCGCCGCTTTGATTGTCACACGTCGTCCTCTTCAACTAATTCCCAAAATCCAACAAACGTAATGTCTACAGGGCTCGTGTGGAGAGCGTAACTCTGACGGCAGTATTTGCGGAGAGAAGCTGGAGTGAAGCAATTGGACAAGCGTTCTTTAATCGGCCCGTCGCTCAAAGAAAGGCGGAGGAATCACGTTCATTGGGAAAAACGCGGGGATTCGAAGTCCGGGGTCGATGAAGTGGGTGGCAACCTGGCTCTCGGTAAAAGAGGAACGATAAAAAGAGTGCGACAGATGACTGCAGTCACGATAGTGCAAAATGAGAGGGTGGATAGAAAAAAGATATCGTCGTCGAAGCAACTTACGACAGCATAACAAAAAGAAAAATCTGAGGAAGAGGGATCAGGGAGGCAGGGAAGGGGGAAAAGATGGGGAGGAACGGATAGATGGGATGGGATGGATTGGCAGTGAACGGGCTGTTAGGGTAGTTGGCTAGTTGGCTAGTTGGCTTGGGACAAAAGAATTGAGGAGGGTTCCCCGGCTAGAGGAAGGGGGAAATGGAAATGAGAGCGGCTTCAGGGCCCTAAGAGGGCCTAAAAGACAGGGCTCAGAGGCAAGAGTCAAGACAGGAACCATGAAAACACACTGTGAGTGGACGATGTCACTATCCTGACTCGGGCTAGCATCACCCAAAGAGGCAACCGTCGCCGACGAATGGTCGTGTGTGCTGGTACTATGCAGTATATGAAATGAGTAATAGTAATATCAAGTAAAATACCCGAACTCCAGACGGGCCACCAGCGCTAGTCCTGATCGGTGCCTGGTGAGGGCTTGGCAAATAGCAGGCCGGCACTGTGTGGCTTACGGTAGCGGAAAGACAATGGACTTGTACCATGTATCGAGCGAAATCCACTGAATCGAGTTGAATCGAGTGGTTAGCCTGTCTCGCAGCCACCGACGCCCCCCAGTTGCCCGCACGTAGTTAAAACCGTCCCTAAGCTCAGAGAGGAAACCTGGCCGAACGGTGACGAGGCGATAGTGTGTATCGTCTATGTTAAGGCATTGAAGATAATTTAACTGTGGGCTGAACATGCAAAACCCAATTGGCCAACACCTAATTAATAAAATGCTTCAGGAGTTAAATCACAGGCGCATCTTCAGCAGTGTAGGCACTGCAGCGGAAGGATGAGAGAGGAGGGGACGAAGGAAGCTTGACAGTTGAGTGACAGGACCTGGGGAATGTCCAGGATGTTGATGACGAACCCCCTTTGGGATTAGTTCAGGCAGGATACAAGCAAGGTACCGCAAATGAGTTGATGCGACTAGGCGTTGGTGACCAAGTCTGTGTATCGCAAAAGTTCCCTGCCCTACATGTATGTAGTGTATGTGGATATTGTTGTACTGTATTTTTTATTTTTTATTTTCCTTTCTTCATTTTCAGAATTCGCCAGAATCGGGCTGGTCGATGGGCTTGCGTTCTATCTATGCCAAGCATTCGAGAAGACGCCATTCTAATGAGCTATAACAGTAGATTGCCAGATTACTGACCCTAATGGCTTCTGAATAAAAATCCCACACTGTCCCTGTAACCGTTCGTGTTCCTGTTCCCATCGACGTTGAACAAACCTCGCCTACTCCGTCATTGGGTTCGTCCACAGGGCTGTGCCGATGGGGTCGATCCGGAGAGGCAGCTTGCACTCTCATAACTCGGTACATAACAATATGAGGCTGACCACATTTGCAATTGCTGGACAAAGGGCTCGTGAAAGTAGAGGAATGGGGGACACCGATCAATTGAAATGCCCGCAAGATTACGGCAGCATTACTCAAGTGCCAGTGTCGCAAAATGCGATTTTCTGTGGCACTCCATTATCAAGCACCAACCAAATTCGCTGGAATGTCTTCTCTCTCTGCATAGAACAGATCGCAGAACATTCTTTATTGAAGAGCAAAACAAGAAACCACTCCATCGTTTAGATTAATCGACCTCTCGTAGTGCCGATAGGTAGCTGAAGCGAAGAGTTGGCGAATGAATTCTGATATGCTGAAGGCGTTGATCTCCCGTGCTTCCTGATGAGCCAAAAATAGCCCTATGATACTGCAGGTGCTCAGCTGCTACGTTGTGCAGTTTGCTGCCCTGGCTATGATTGGTCGGATCGCCCAATGATCGCCTAGTGTCGCTCGATGCGTGCTACATGCGAAGAAAATGGGTATGGAATGTTCTCGGAATCTTCCCGTGGATCCGGTTTACATACTGTATTTCAACAATAATTATCTTTAATCACAGCTTCGCTACATGCCAATAGCCTCAAGAGCCAGACTTGCCTCAACTAATAGCCACCTCTTATGTCAGCAGTCATCTTCAAGGCGTAGGTTGGCGGCAAATTGACAAATCTTTGCTGGTTGGCTGGAGACGTTCCCTTCCCCTCCATCGGCCCCCCTGACATAGGCTTCTCCCTTCTTACGACTATCACTGCATCGATGATCGTGACACCGACAGCATGGGTTGGCTTTGAAACTGATAAGCCAAACCCTTAGGAAACCTTAATCAAAGTCTGGGTTGCAACACGAACCGAAAAGGGGTTATCTAAAAGGATTGTCAAAGGGACCTTCAGGGCTAATGCACAGCATTGAAAAGACCGGGGGCCGGCTTTGCCCGTCTGACCAGAGTTTATATTTTAAGGCATACCCTCGGTGAAGATCATCCTACCTGACTGCTATATCTGAACTCTCGAAGTCAAGCAGACCACTTATCACGGCATCGCAATGCCCAATTCAAGCAAGTCTTCTCCGAGCCTGGTCAATTGGCCAAATCTTCCCACAGAAAGAAGATGCTTTCGCAACGTCACAAGCCATTCCACTCGAGTGTTTGTTCAGTCGCCACAGACCTGTGTACGTATGTGCGATATCTTACAAAGAGTCGCTACCAGAACTTCGGGAATCATTCCTCGATACCGTGACTGCTGCCATCGTCATCAACTGTCGAATTGACACTTCAGCTTGCGTGCGCCACATCTCACCACTTTTGATCATGCTGTTCAACGAACAAAGCGTCACCGTGATTTGATTGCTGCTGAACGGACGTCGCACAGCAGCTTACTAGAGCCGTACGTGAACGGTCTACTATGTATGATACGTGACATGAGGAGCATGGATGAGAATCCTATCAACCGCCTTTGGCCCATAGTGCGAAAAATACGGTGTGTCGTTCCCACTGCCTCTGTGTACGCAAATCACAAGCGAGAGAAAGGCAGCCTGCCGAGGTTTCCCTTTCCGTTGTCGGTAAAGGTAGAGCACTGTGTACCCCCTAGGACTGCCGAAATCCGAAGGAGATATAGAGACGAGATAAGTACTGATCGGATGCATTAGGATATCAGGCTCTACTATGAGCAGGCACAGTTGGCATCGTGAATATGCTTGAAGACTTGTGAGAAACCTCACGCGATCCCAAAAAACACATCGTTTCTGCTAAAGCTCGACTAAACCATGAATGTCTAATGTGTGTGGAGAACGCTCAAGCGAACCCCAGCTTTCCATCCTCAGGCTAGAGGTCGTCTTCCCCCGCAAAATATGCCAAAGGCCGACTTACCAGCCACGCTAGTAGTAAGCCTACATAGTATTCAAGCTTCACGATGCTTTCGCAATCGCGCCATAGCATTGACCCCATGGGCATCTCGGTCCGAATAAAATAAACTGCGATTCCATATCTATACCTTTCCCCGGCTTTACGCATTTCGAAACGGGACCGTCGCCCTGGATTCGTTCGTTTAGGGCTGTGGGTTTTTATCCACCAATCCCCATTGTATAACAATAGGCAATTCCCACTGCCGGGACTTGCGATAACGAAGAATCTGGGGTTAGCTTCTCTCATCCGATCGTAGGAAATAATGCACATCGAGTATTTGTCAAGCGGAAACGTAGGATTTCTCATTATTGAAGGGGTCGAGGACTACATATTTTCAAACGTCTCCATCGCGGTAGTTGCATATCCATTCTGGAAACATCACCGACTGCGCCGCTTCGAAGCATGTGCGACTCTTACATTCAACTTTATAACTAAACAGGCACCCAGTAGATCGTCTACCCGAAGCTACGTGTCCTGTGTTATGCTCCCTGATAATTCCACAAGCCAACACAAAACTATAGATAGTAAATACAACCTATACTCATTCAAGGCATTCTTCCAGGCTCACTGCCACGATAAAAAGGGGTAATCAGACTACAATACCATGTGCATTATACTGATCCGTAAACCGAGTGTAACGCTCATATTAGCACCTATGGAAAGTAGATATACTTGGATTAACATAAACGATTCCCAATGTGGTCAATTATTTCGAAAAGGTGCGGCTAGATTCGTAATGCTCGCCAATGGTGTCTTGAACTTCATTGAGGCTCAAGTCGTACGATCTAGACCGTTCACGTGCCTATATTCGTAGTAGATCACACTTAAACAATTGTGGACGCCGGACTAGTATGCTAAGTCAACCCCATGAGACTCCAGACCGCTTACCAGACGGTGAGATTTTCGGTGTGATATGCCTCTTCTGCAGTACTCTGCAGGTGTCTACGGGCCTGTGGTCACTTCGGCCATAGTAACACATTCGTGCCTGTGATTTTCGATGCGACTTGATTCTGGAGAACTCTGGGGACCCCATATTGATGGGGTTGGAGAGCACAGACAAAGAAGCGGAGTTCAAGCCTCTGTGATTCGCGATACCTTCTACAAGAACTCCGACACCCTTGTCCTCATGGGCTCGTCCACGATGTCAACATTGTGAATGCTTATAAGATCAAGGTTGATTCCGCCGTACCTTAGACTCGGGCGGACTCGGTCGATTGGTAGCCTCCACCTCCTTCGGCGTTTCTTCAACCAGGCACTCCAAATGTGTAAGCACCCCGAAGCTGCATGCAACTACACATGAAAAAGCTAAAGTTTCAAATCTATGCACAGCTATAAGCCCAACCTTTCGGGCCGGAAAAGCATGTACACCGGTAGTGGCATATGAATGGAGTCTCGATTCAACCTCGGGCGTACTTTACCCAACTCGGCTTACGCTGATGATGGTTTTTGTAGATCTTTCTACGACGGAGATTTTCGATAGATGAGGGAACAGACTGGTTGATCTAAAGCGCATGTGATGTGATGAATAGGGGGGTGAAAGAGACGATCGAACGATCCGTAAGAATTCTAGGATATTGCTCTTGGAAGATGAGTTAAAAGTTAAGTTAAAGGTATTACTTGGTTTCCGGCTGGACAAAAAGTAAAGGAACGTCAATATCTGGAAGAAACGGGATAGTCAAGACGTTAGAATTTTGAGTATCCATATCTACCTAAGGTAGGCATTCTGGCTCCTAGTCGCGGAGCCATGGTCTATGTTATCCTCAAGCATGACACACATATGTTCTCGTCTTAACTTTGAGATATTAAATCGCTAGTGCTGGAAGGATAGAGGTAGCTTATTTATCAAACAACTAAGTTAGAATTTTTTAATTATCCTCATCTCAGGGGCAGTGAAATTAGATGTTATCACTAAATCAAAATCTTCATGACTTTAGTAAAGTCTGATATGCCTACCTAAGGTATATGGCTACCTATTTCGTACTTACATATTGTATCGTAAAATGACCGAGGGCTTCCCCAGCACCTAATCTGGCTCGTGATAGAGGAGTTCGAAGTCAAAAACCTCTTCGTGCTTCTTTCTTTCTGGGAATGAAAGCGATATTAGTTGATATCTGGATCATGATTTCAAGAAAGCTTATCTCAGCCTCAACTATTGTACCTACACTTTATTGGTCCTTCGAGTGGGATTCTCCAGCTTGGCTGTGATAGGCAATCTTCTCAACTTTCACAGCCTCACGACCAAGCCTGGATACGGATTAGCCTTGGATCGCATTAGGCACCTATTTAACGAACTACATATCTCCATATTTGCGCCGTTGCATTTAAGATAAATATTCCGAACCAAATACCGCAGAAATAAAATTTGTTGATCCACTGGTGCGTGCCGCATAAGCCTCGTGTTTTAGGCACCGGCTTTCTCGTTGACGGGATTGGACATATCACACGATTCCGCATAGAATCCTGGAGCGACCGCGGGGCAGACCTTTAGAAATTTGGATTTTATTTGGTAAATCAACTCTGATCACCATTTCCATATCCCAAAGACGATGTAAATATCTGAGAGCATTGCGTGAGCCGATGTAAGCACAGGCTTCGCCTCCTTTTGGTGGCCATGAACTCGGCCGTCAACAGCTCTTATAAATCCCTCTTAGTTGGTAGGATCATGAGTAGATTTTAGTTGTACTCTAAGTCCCTTCAGAGTCGACTGCTTAGCTCAAGTTAAAAATTATGTTGTTTACGTTCTTTTTGGGTGCGCTGGTGGCAGCTCCGGCGATTGCCTCGCCAGCATCTCGGAGTGACCATGTCTTGCACGAAAAGCGAGAGACGACCTCTAGGCTCTGGATTAAACGTGATGCAGTCGATCCAAAAATGAGCCTTCCTATGCGGATCGGCCTAAAGCAGAGCAACTTGGAGAATGGCCACAATCTGCTCATGGACGTCTCGCACCCTAACTCACCCAGTTACGGGAAGTACTATACAGCAGATGATGTTAACGAAATCTTCGCCCCAGCTTCCGAGACGGTGGAGGCAGTCCGCGAATGGCTTGAGGCTTCTGGAATCTCCGGAGAGCGTGTCTCGCAGTCCGCTAATAAAGCCTGGCTTCAATTCGATGCTGATACAGATGAAGCCGAAGAGCTGCTAAAGACCAAGTACCACATATACGAGCACGCAGACAGCAGGACCAAGAAAGTAGCATGCGATGAGTGAGTTCCCCCACCTAGTAAATCACATTGGTTTTCTAATCAGACCATAGATMCCATTTGCCGAGCCACATTCGAGACCATGTAGACTATATCACTCCAGGGATTAGACTCGTCCTGGGGCCCACGGAGAACAAGAAGAAAGCTTCAACGAAAAAGAGAGCGACTCCTATACCTGGAAAGGCAGGCAAAGCACTCAAGTCTAGTGTGCAGTCACTACCCTTTCCATTGGATCAACTGAATCTCACCACCTGCGACACCGTCATGACAATAGAATGTATCCGCGCACTCTACAAAATCCCAAAGATCGACAGTGCTACCCCCGGAAACGAGCTCGGCATTTACGAGTTCGCCGACGTATACAACCAAATCGACCTCGACCGGTACTGGCGAGACTTCGCCCCTGAAATCCCCCAAGGCTACGGCCCCGAGGTCAGAGGGATCGACGGCGGCGTAGCTCCCGGTCCCCAGGGCGAAGGGATAGAATCGTATCTCGACCTGGACCTCGCGCACCCGCTCCTGTACCCACAGGGCGTCGTGATCTACCAGGTAGATGACGACAACTATGCGGACGGATCGTTCGACCACAAGGGATTGTTCAACAACTTCCTCGACGCCATCGACGGCAGCTACTGCACGTACTCCGCCTACGGCGAGACGGGCAACAACCCGGACTACGATTACTCGTACCCGGACCCAGCGCCCGGTGGCTACAAGGGCGACCTCCAATGCGGCGTCTACAAACCCACCAACGTGATCTCCATCTCGTACGACTGGGCCGAGACCTTGTACCCGGCATCATACCAGCGGCGGCAGTGCGACGAGTGGATGAAGCTCGGGCTGCAAGGCGTCTCGGTCGTCTTCTCGTCGGCCGACTACGGGGTCCAGGGCGGGGTGGGCTGGAGCTGGAACTCGGACGGCTGCCTGGGCAACGGGAGCGTCTTCAACCCGGCGTACCCTGCCGGGTGCCCGTACATCACCGTGGCCGGCGCGACGTACCTGCCGCAAGGCGCCAACGTGACCGCGGACGAAGAAGTAGCGGCCAACACGCCGGGCCTCCGGTCCGGCGGCGGGTTCAGCAATATCTACGCGACGCCCGACTACCAGAAGGACGCCGTGGACAAGTACTTCCAAGTCGCGGACCCGATCGTCAAGGCGTACCCATACTATACGACGACCAACAACGAGAGCGTCGGCGCCAACGGCGGCATATACAACCGTGGCGGTCGGGGCTACCCGGACGTGAGCGCCGTGGGCGACAACATGGTCGTGTACGCGTACAACCAGACGGTGTATCCGATGGGCGGGACGAGCGCGTCGGCGCCGATATTCGGGTCGATACTAACGCTGATCAACGAGGCGCGGCTGGCGGCCGGTAAGAGCACCGTGGGTTTCGTGAACCCCGTGCTGTATGCGCACCCTGAGGTCCTGCACGATATCACGTCCGGGAATAACTCTGGGTGCGGCACCGATGGGTTCATTGCCTCGACCGGTTGGGACCCGGTTACGGGGCTGGGGACTCCTGATTACCCCAAGATGCTGGATCTCTGGATGAGCTTGCCGTAGGCCCGCGTCGGATTTGGGACTGAGTTGTGTGGATATTATGTGCCCATGTAGCTTAGGAAGGCAGTAACAGGACATTAACCGTTGTCATGGGATGTTATTTTAACTTATTTTCTTGCTTCTCTCTCTATCTAGATATGCATCTATGTTGGCTTGACATTGGATATGCCCTAGTTTTCGATTAGCCTATTTCTTAGGGTGGATAGTAAGAGTTGAGATCTATTACCAATCCATGATCAGCCACCGAATACTGGGGACAGGTGGTATTAGAGGTTAGAGATGGTAGCGATGCATTAGTAAACTTATTATAATAGATATTTGGTGATAAAATCCTTTGTGACCTGTCAGAAACAGATCTGCACTGTATCGTGAGGAATTAGACGAATATCCTCGGAGCTATCGTATCTTGTCCGGGAAAAGCCAGGGCTACGCTATGCGGAAACCGTAATATCTAAGGTCCTCTACATCTAGAAGGTATCCATGAGGCCGAATCTCTCGCTTCTTACTAACTGCATTCTCTTCATCTCTTCATCTCGTCCCCTTTCCAGCCGCCCCGAGATCCTCAACCGCATCCTTCCTATCCCACGTTTCCTTCTCTAGCGCCTCCACGTCCCTCACCAAGCTCCATATTCTTGCCCTGGCCCTCCGCGTTTCTTCCTCTTGCCGACGCCATATATCTCGAAACGCGTCTAGCGCGAAAGATGGTACGGGCGTTTTGCGCGCCGCCTTGTAGTCGTACACCACAATGTCCTCTTCGGTACGCGCGGCGACGCGCTTGTGATTGTGTGACAGGATGACGCAGTCGAGGATGAGAGATGTGTCTGAGGCTGAGGGTAGGGAGCGCAGCTTGTGGTATGCTGAGATCGTATCTGGGTATGTCATGGGCTGCGGGTAGTTAGTTATCTCCCCACAGGGCCTCGATAAAGGAGCGCTACCGGGAATGGGAAAAGGCAGGGAGTAGATGGGTAAAGGGGAGGGAGCGTACGAATTTGTACTCAGCCTTGATAGACTTCATGATGAGCCCCGTGTTCTTGGGCGTCATGAGCTCCTTCCATTGCGTGCCGTTCGGCGGGTCCACGCTCGCGAAGTGGACGATCCAGTTGACGCGCGCGGACTCGGCGTACCGGATGTAGGTGGCGTTGTTAACGTGTCCCTATCGACCATCACTTATTCATTAGCCTTCCCGCCTTCCTTCTTTCCTATCCATATGCTAGTTTACTAGATAGCTCATGACCCTTGTAGCAATCCCTCGCTTCCCCCGTAGCCTCCAAACGTAGAGATAATGGGAGAATGGGACTACCTACAAAGCTATCCATCTCCCCCCACACGACCTGCTGGTTCTCAAGTCCCCTGCGTCCGCCCGTCAGGAAGCCCTCCGCACCTGCAGTTAGCACGCGCCACTCTGTCGCGAGGGCCCTTAGGACGCTTGCGGCCTGCCTCGCTTGCTCCCGACTGCACCCGAACATGATACATTTTCCCAGTCGTGTCTTCAGATCCGAGTACCATCTACTAGGCGGAGCTGGGGGCGATTGCTCCGCTGAGGAGGAATATGCGCGGTTCGTGGATTTGCTATTGGACATGGAGGAGGGTAGCTCTATTCGGCGCGCAAGGGAGTTGGTGAGAGCCGAACCGATGCCGAGGGGTGGGGTTCGTAGATGAAGCTGGAGAGCACCGGCAGACTGGTTTAGGGGTGGTCTGGGAGGCATTGTGCAAGGGCGCAGTAGCGGGAGTATGGAGGCGATCAATTGAGTGCTAATTGAGCAGTTCAGGTATGTAATTGATGTAATAGATATACTAGAAAGATCACTTGAGAATCATGGAGGGTTACACAATGAAGCTTCTTTGGTTGGTAGCTGAGCTAAGCCCATAGCTCTCTCGGACGGGGGAGCGAGGGGTAGCTCGGCAGCTCATACCTACCCCAAAGGTACCTAATGATAAGCTATGGCGTCACTTCAGCCGCTTGTTTCCATTCCATCATCAAACAGACACTTTTATTAACCTACCAAACTCATCCTTCAGATACGCGACACGTGCCACAGCCCCCTTACAGACCAGATAACTCCTTGCGTCGATGGGCTAAGTACTACGATGCCGGTGCCAAACCCAGAGCTACGGCGCCAGGTTATAGCTATCTACAAAGAGCTCCTCAACCTCGGCAAAGATTATCCCCAAGGCTTCAGCTATTTCCGGCCGCGGCTCCATAAGGCCTTCATGGGGAACGCGCACCTGCGCGACGAGGACGCAATTCGGAATGCCATAGCGAGGGCCGAGTATGTTAAGAAAGGTACCTATTTTCTTCTATTATCCCTCACGGTTAATCATATGGATAGCACTTTATTATTATGATGGGCATTGGGCTGACTTAGCATTTCGAAGAAATTGAAGCCCTGTAGGTTAAACCCATTTCTTCAAGTCAATGAAATCACCAGTCATTTATTTTCACATCGGCTGCGACGTTTCATCTAAACTTGATCTTCATTCACACCGTCTATAAACATATGACTTCTTGGACTAAATGACCGTTTCCTTTATATACCATGACTAGCACGAACCTCCCCCCCGCCTAGTCAGCTTTCAACGCACACATATACGTATATTGCATATATATTCGTAGTGTATCTTTTCATATATGTCCAAGCACATTTCCATCTATCCATCCAATGCATCAAAATAAGGAACAAGAATTATAAGCAGGAACCCAGTCCCGATATGCACCTCCTAAATACTCAGCAAATCCACCGAGACACTTCCCAATTACCTTACCGGTTAACGTTGTAGCTTTCCCGCTCGATGATTTAACGTAATGCGGAGTTTGGAATCGCTGTTGGCTGCGGTGTTGACGTGTGGCGTATAGGTACTACCTGAAAAGGTATCGCACGCTTCGAAAAAGGTATGACGGCGGCGGAGCGTGAGGGGGGGTTTGGTTGGGGCTAAGGAACCGAATTTTTCTGGATTAAGATAATGATGACACGGCGTTGGTGAAATTCGCCCCCAATGTCGATATCTTGCAGGTTTAGAGCGGTGGAGTAGGGCAAATAAGTGTCTGAGACATGCCGAATAAACAATGCCACGGCCAACCGGCCAAAAATGCAGACCGGAGAGGACCCATCACGATGTACTGCTGCTTAGCTTCTTTCTGGCGCTCCAAGCTCCGACTTCTAGACACTCTCCCCAGCTCGTTCCTCCTTCGCGTAGGAGATCGTTCATCATCTTGCCGCTCCAATTATCCCATTCATCCTGACTCTTCCCGCTAACTTCGCGGAGGACTGGTTCGAGAGCCTGGATCATCCCCACCGTCGTCTCAAGTGCAGTTCGTCTAAGTGCTGCTTGGCTAGCACTCAGGCCCTTGGAACCGCCTTTTGAGTCTGTCGATTTGCCTTTCTTTTTCATCGAGTCGATATAACTCTTGCCATCTTTTGTTACGACACCGCCAACACCTTCGCGTTCCCATCTGATCTCGCTTAGTGGAATTGCCAGTCGCTTCGATCGCAATTCCATCAAGGTCTCCGCTTCTTGTAGAAGGTACGGCCCAATCAGCGTGCAGGGGACCGCGGACACTCCCAGTGCATCTAGCCCCTTCGTTACCCAACCGTTGTACTCGACTAGAAATGGATTCAATGGTGCACTGAGAGGGGTGTTGTTCGTCATGACGTAGGCTCCTAATTTCTCAGCACCACCTTCGTCCTCGCTGCTGTCGTCTGAATCTGAGTCAGAGTCGGGCTTTGACGCGACGGGTGCCTTCACGGTATGGGGCCGTAGCATGCGTATGCTATGATCGCTTTCCCAAAATTCTAGCACTCCGCCTGGTTTCAGCATACGTAGGTACTCTTCGAAAAGTGTCTGCGGATCGCGCATGAAGGTTGAAAGACACATCGCCATGTCTTTGACCATGATTAGATCGAATTCATTGTCGGGTATCGGCCATGGCGTTCGTCGCATGTCATGTTGAACAAATCGCCATTGCATGTCCTTATCGGGCTTCCAGTTCTGATCAAGCCCCGAGCCAACTAGCGGTACGATATCAAGACCGGTAAAGGAAATGGACGAATGACCGTGCTGCGCAAAGTACCGATGGCACATCATACTCCAAAACGCAGAGCCGCATCCTACCTCAAGGACACTCCGAGGCGGCTTATTGGAGAATTCAGGGGCCGTCGTTGGGCCGCCGAAAACTTGGAAGAGCATAAGCGTACGCAGAGACTGGCGATGGAGTTCCGTCAAATCGACAGGTAAAGGGTACAGCAGGGTCGGTTCGTTAATGTAAGTACGATTGTTGCGATTGATGAATGGCTTTGCTGAGATAGTAGAAGATGGTTTGGTGGAGGCTGAAGCGGACGATGGCGCCACGCTCCCCTCCGTCGAAGAGGTTATGAAGTGATCGTGCGAACTCATGATTCCAGTCCGATGGTATTGGGAAGGACCAGAAATGCTGCCAGTACGAAAGGAGGTGGGGGCGTAATTTGAAGGAGAGACGAATTGGCCAGGCTCGGGGGGCATTGCGTCATGATGGTTTTTGCCCCTGGATGACCTGCGGCGAATAGGCGACGATAGGCCCACGACAGTTTTGATAGGCGAAGCCGGTGTTTGCGGGCGCTGCGTATTGTGATCCGAAGTCGAGGGCTGGTAGTGGAGAGAATCGCGTTTCTGTAGCTTATTGGTCGAGTGAGATGGTATATAGGGGTGCTGATGATGAAAGCCGCTGTCGGTGCTGAATATGGGTATGTGCACGGATCTGATGAACCTGGACGACTTTGGCGAGCTGGGTGGCCGCTCGGGGTCGGAGGCGGACGCGATCGAAGTTGAGGCTGAAGCGACGGCGGCTGGCGGCTGGGCGGATGTGGTTGTCGATGCAACCGTCGATTGCTGAGTCTGAACCTGGATGGTAGTATTCGTGTTGATTGCGGGTGAAGACGCAGAAGGGGTTATGGCGCTTGTGCCTTTTCCATTACTTGGCTTGGAGGCTGTGGCTGTCCCTGAAATTGAAGAAGCAGGCGGTGACGAGATGAGGGTGCCACTTGTGGTGCTGGTGGCTGCAGCATGGGTGGAGGCAGACGATTTCAATTGTGTATTTGATGTCGGCAGTGACTGTGTTTGCGTTTGTGTTTGTGTATGGAAGTGTGTAAGTGTTTGCGCTTGTGACAGTGCGTGTGTGTGTGCTTGTGCTTGTGTTTCGTGCGACGTTCGGGAGCTGACACTAAAGGAGGAGGAAGTCCTCGAGTGGGAGTGATGCGACGCCGGCCTGTGAGCAAGAGCTTGCGGAAGAGTTCCGGCGGGAGGTGGCCGACGTCTGCCAGGGATCCTGGACCTAACCGAACTTGCGTCGCTACCTTTCTTCCTCTTTTTCGTCTTTTTGCTCTGGGTCTGGTTCTGATGGTGATGATCTTCGTCGGCGTCGCTGTTGAGCTTATTATCTTTATCTTTATCCTTATCTTTATCGTCGGCGGTAGCGGACGTGTCACCACCCTCGAGGGTCTGGTTTTGGTTTTGGTTTTGGTGGTGCTGGCTGTGATTGTTATTATTGTGCTTATTGGCCCCGTGGACAAAAGTGTAGTTGTTGGTGTTGGAGGAAGATGATTTTCTAGCGTTCGCGGGCCTGACTCTGACAGGGGGCGAGTACATCGACAAGCTGTATGCGAACTCCATTTTGCCAGTTGCGATGCGCTGTGGCGTATGTACTTCTGTGTTGTTGGGAAGTACCACCCTGGACCGGACCCTATAAACTCGCAGCTTGGGGGGGTTGTCCCGACGGACTTTCTATACTTGGGTTATACCTTGACTATACCCCAATCAATCAAAATTCTTCAGCGAACCTTCTTTCCAGGGGCTTCGGTGGCATGTGCTCCTGTGCAGCTGCTGCACCTTCTCAATTTCTGCACCCCAGGGCTTTTTTTCTGGTTCAATGTTGGTAATAAGCAGCAACCTGGAAGTTTCGTTTTCTTCTTCCAAGTCGGTACTTTCTTGCGACTGGGTGTTTTTCTTCAAACGCCCCAAGCCATTCGATTACTCGATTTCTCGACGATCAGCGACTTCCCCCGGATATAAGACACGATTTTTCAATGCGCTCTTCTAGGTACTACGTTTGCATGTATTGTTATCGATTCGGTCTCAGACGACGACTGTTGCAATCAATTGTGGATTGACCTGTTCTGCTGCTCCGTTTTCTTCCTAGCAAGCCATGACATCGGACTGCGGTAATCGTCCAATGATTGGTGCTTTGCGATATCCGGCTGCGCTTCCGGTCGTCTCAGTCTTTCTTTGGGAAATCTTCACCCGAAGGAACGCTTTTCTTGTTTCATGAATCGGCCTTGCTTCCTGATCTGAGGATGTGCAGCCTGTGCGGGATCTGCCAAAAAAAAAATCTGCTGTGCCAATTGACAAACATATGACAGCGCACTGGCTGGTGTCGTTTTACTGTTGCAGCGGAATGGCCCGCGGTTGCAGAAGATACACAAAGGTCGCCCGTTATGCTGTGCTGTGGCCAAGCAATCCCAAGCTTCCAACTTGTGTTCCCTGACGATTCTCCCCCAAGGTTCAATGGTCCCCCTCCCCCGCCTTCAACTTATAATAGCAGTGGGCGCTATTGTTGGATGTAACAAGCGGCCCGAGCCCAGCTAATGACTCGTGCAACCCTTTGTTAGTTCCGAATACTTGGGGGTTTTGCAGGCTCCCTATTTCCCAGGGCTTCTGAGCGTCATCCAATTGGCAAATTCGAATTCCCGGACCGGTGCCTTTCTCGGTGAGTTTGTGAGGGTGTAGGATGGTTGTCGACTAAAGGAGCCTCTTGGCGCGAGAGACCTCGGAATGTCGGGAATTTTCCAATTCGTCCTATCAAGCTGTCGATAACACCTAGACGGATCACACACCCTCTCCGTTGAGCTGTCTTCGAAATTTGACGTCGACTACTGCATCCCACATGCGCTGCTTGTTTTTACACGTGATAATTCAACTCCTCTTTTCGGTCGTCGAACGGCTTCTCAGGTAATCTCCCACCAACATTGAAGTTGGTGCTGGAAGAACTGTCCCTTACGCTTTCATCTGAAGGGTGTTCGTGTCGCTGGAAATCTCGTAGTAGCTTGAGAGAAAGATACAAGGGCCCCCGTCCTACCCGCTTATATTGTGCAGTAGAATTCGAATTGTCTACTCCTTGAGCATGATAGATCCGGGTATGCTTGGTCCTCTCGATGCAAGTATCTGTGTCCACTTTCGACCAGTATGGAGTATTCGTGATTCAGGTCGTTGCATGATCAACTACGATTAATGACAAAGGAGGTGCGCATAACCCATCGCACTGCAAGCAGCTTGGGTGCGAGGTGCTAGTTATGTATATACGTCCTCCAAGAACAGGCCGACCCTATTCCGTCTAGCGCTTTTCCGCATTGCGATCACGATGCTTTAACCCATCCTCTTATGACTGCTTTAGGACGCGTGCTATTTTCCATCTGTCAAGTGAAACCCAACGGGTGGACCGTCGATCCCCTGCGGGTAAGGTAGGTGTTTGGCTCCCCCGCATTTACACCTGCATAACGACGCCTAGCTACCCTTACTTTGTGCTACAAAGATGGTGGCCACAGGGTGTACTACAGTGCACCACAGCTTATGATCGATCCAAATTCGTAGAATCCCGGACCTTTGAATCGCTAACCAGTTTTGTTCCAGCCGTCCTGGCATGCTGGTAGGGATGCTCGGCTACGACCTGCAGGATACAAGAAGTCGGAGCAAGGGAATGCTCGAGGGTCGGATAACGATTTCCAGGTAATTGGTCCAACAAAAAAAGGACCTAGAACTCTAGCCTCCGAAAATAGGCCCTACACGCGGTAGGATGTGGCCTGGTGCAGGCAGGTCCCAGGTTCGGAGCGATTCGAGTCTGTCGGTCTGGTGATGCTCCACTGGAGACTACTGAAGAACGTGTTGGGCTGCCTGCCCACCTGTAACGCAGCAAGAATAGGTAGCAGAAGACGGTGAAATCGATAATGCTCCGTTATCGTGGAAACATGACTCGGATGTCACTTCACTGAGGCTGGGCAACCTTGATAATCTTATGCTACTCAGGTTTAAACGTATTTCTTGCATCGTACGTGAACAGTAAGCTTTCTGGTTGCGTCTCGCTTATTGTCGTGCAGGTTTGCATCGAACAGGCTGAAATGCAGGGAAGCCAGTAGCATGCCTCCATGGTTTCCCCAGCTTCCAGACTCTTGGCACGGGCAAGACTATTGAGGCTGAAGTGGTCAAAGACCAGGCTTCGTAATAATAGGTACGTATACCCTACAAGTTAGTCTTTATCCGCAGCGAGTGACGACACATTCATTATATGTGCAATGCTATTACTTTCTTTATATGTGCGGTTCCTGATGCCATAGTACCGCGTTGAGCTCTTTTTCTATACACACGCGAGCAATCAATCCATTTGGAATAGCAGCAGATAAATGGGGATTTGAAGCTAACCCCAACATATTAGTCACTAGACGTAGGCACGGACTGCCTATCGTTCAGCTAGGTGGTCCGTCTAATAAGCGACTTGTAAGGCGTGCTACAACCCTTCATACTATTGACCTAAAGAGCTAGTTTATAGAGCGGTCCGGTGCCAGGCACAGTAGAAAAGCTTTAGCTGCATTATACATATGCATGGCGAGTTGCCTCGGTGAAGGAATATTATCTTGCTCGATAGGACGCATGGAAGTTGAAGGAAAAGCGATGCTAACGCATTTATACCATTGCCTAGCCGCTTAGAAGTATGAAGGAGAATAAGACCGACACGAGCTATAATGTCCCCCAAAACATATAGATCGAATGCTTAATAAGCATATAGATATAGCAGCTGGCAAAATGCTAACAAAAACATACGTGTAAAAGGGACACGTACGAAGGTGCTCGCGTTTCAATACCAAACTAAAACCCACCAGTTCATCTGGGTTGTCCAAAACATGCGTGGCTACATACATGTAGACATATTTATAGCGGTGTGTAAATTCCTACATGTATTATGCATACTTCCCGGGTATATGTACATAAATGTAAGCTTTATTGAAGTGAATAGTTTAATACCTTTATATAGATACTCCGGAGATTACTATTTTGGTCAGTGAGCAGGTGAGGTCGGTCTCTATACAATATGGAGATATCAAAATTTGGGTTGACTATAATTTGGTAGTTGTGGATCCGGTGCGGGTGCGGGTGCGGTCCGAGCGTCGAATGCTCCCATGGTACACACGTACCAGTCTCACGTAACTTCCTTGGTGCGTGCTGCAAGGCTGAAAATTCTGACTCGCCCGTGGCACTGGGGAGCTGACTAAGCCGCCTCCAGCCAAGTGCAATTTAGAGTTCAGCAGTGCGTGGCACGTGACAAGGCTAAGCACTTTATTCCGCTGCCGTACCATACAAGGCCAAAGCTTGGAGCAGGTAAGAGCAAGCACAGTCCAGTTCAAGCATCTACATCAGATCTCGTCAACGCATCACACATGCAGCACCTCCGGCCTCAGCTAACCCGCCAGTCGCAGACTTGACTTGGACACATCAACAGACAGCCTTTTCTTCCTTCGTGCAATTCCCCGTTGAAGAATTCAATTGTTAGTATCCTATCTTGCCATCCCCTGTCTTCGGTCCCGTCCCGTCCTCGTCGTATCAGAGGTCCGACAAATCTCTATAGCCTGCTTCCCGCCCTTCACCCACCAATTTTTCCCATTGACCACTCTAACTATCCACTCCCATTCTGCTCGTTGATTCGCCATTAAGTCAAGCTGTACACGATCTCCACAAGTCAAACTACACAGCACTCCCCTCACTTAGCTTAATACCCAACATACGACTTGCTAACATAATGTGTCTGCAAACAGACCGGTCCCAAAGCGAAAACACTATAACGAAGCTTCTATAAGCCGCGAAAACATAGACGGAAGCACCGCACCACCGCCTTCCGTTGCGCGGCGATACACGGACCCGTCGAGTTTGGGTGCCTTCCCGCTGCCAAGGCTAGTGGCAACTTAGAGGAAACCACGACGATTCTATCTCCCTTTGCCAGCTGCCACCTCGTCCCTCCTAGTTGGTGGGGATTGACGCCTCTCCGAACCCACCATCTATACCTCATCAGCTAGGCCGGACTTTGGTCCTCGCATCTTCCATGCCTTACAACAAAGCCCTCGATCTCTATGCATGGATATTCGCTAAGTCATCGTCCGCTCGTTCAGGTTCCGACATAGGTTGCTAAAGGCAGTTCTCAACAATCTGTTGACGTCGTGACGTCCTTTACTAGGCGCAACCGGGCTGCTCCTCAGCATCTCCATGGATATAGTATCTGATACATTCTGCGCAACCTCGACATTTCTTAAACCTAACCTTCAACCCGACCTCTTTCATCGTCACCACCGCCCAGAATCATCTAAGAGTACCACTAGAACTATCCGAATCGCATAATCCAACGACTTCCATCCCATTCCCGGCCGACGTATTCCCACTACGTCGCCAATAATATATCGCCACGATACCTTCTTCTCTAGTCCTCCCCTTAAATCCTACGCCGACCAACCTCCCGCGCGGCATGTACGGACCGAATCACCAGCAGGGGCATAACTCGCGCCTCAATGGCGTCCCCGGCGGCCGCGGCATGGCGCCGCAGATGATGTACAACTTCGTGCAGCAGCAGGGTGCCCATCAGCACCATACCCATCCCCAGCAGCATCATCAGAGCCTACCGCAGGATCATACAGGCCACAGTGGCACGTCTGGCACCCTAACGCACTCCACCTTCTCCTCTGGCCTAATGTCAACCGTTACGCCTTTCACTCCGAGTAGTCATCAGAATGGAAACACACCAGGTTCTCGTGGTGGTCAGACTCAACAGTACAGTGAACACTGGAACGAGCAGCTGAAGTCATTTAAAGAATCGGAGCGCGCTCACCAGACTATGACGGAGCAGCACCAGCCTCATTACTTTGCCAGGCTCAGAGCGAGTGAGAATAAGGGTATTGGTCCAGCACCGAGCGCCAATTCAGCCGAGGCAGCAGTCGATGGAGAGGAGGATAGGGGCCGGCCCGTTAATGTCGACAAGGCCCTCGACCGGCAAGATTGGCTGAGCCTTGATTTTAGTGGACAAGGTCTTAAAAACATTTCCATCATGCTCTTCGACCACTACGCCTTCCTAACTGAACTTTACCTCGCATCCAACAATCTGACACGTCTGCCACGGGAGATTGGACAACTTAGATCTTTACGGTACCTTGACGTATCTCACAACCAATTAACGACCCTGCCTCCTGAACTGGGAATGTGTACTCCTCTACGACAACTTTTGCTATACAACAACCTCATCCAGACAATACCCCCGGAACTTGGAGCCTTGCATTTTCTGGAACTGCTCGGCATTCAGGGGAACCCACTGGAACATGACCAGAAGCAGAAGCTGGTGGAGGAGGGGACTAAAGCCTTGATCGCCCAGCTGAAAGAGCAAGCGCCAGGTATGAGAGATTCATTTCCCTTCCMCCCTTCATCCACATTCCTTGATATATAATTTGCAAATGCTAACCCTAATTTCTCAGTACCCATCCCGCCAAACCCGCGTGTATCGATCCCAATTCAGGAAGATGTCCCTTCAGACAGGGAGAGGATCCGGGTCATGTCGTGGAATACCCTTTGCGACAAATACGCAACCAGCACGCAGTACGGTTATACCCCCCTCAGTGCCCTGTCCTGGGAATATCGCAAAGATAGTCTCATACGCGAGTTCCGCGAGCGAAATGCCGATATTCTCTGCTTGCAGGAAACCGCTATGGATGCGTTCGACACTTTCTTCACACCCGAGCTTGGTAAGCTTGGCTATAAGGGTGTTTTCTATCCCAAGACTCGCGTGAACCACTTGACGGGCAAAGATCAGAAGTCTGTTGATGGTTGTTCCATCTTCTACAAGAGCGACAAGTACATCTTGTTAGACAAGCAGCTCGTTGATTTTAGACAGACAGCCATCAACCGCCCTGATATGAAGTCTGCCGACGACGTTTTCAACCGTGTGATGCCAAAGGACACAATTGCCGTTTATTGTTTCTTCGAGTCACGGTTTACTGGTAATCGATTCATTGTTGTCAACGCACACTTATGCTGGGAATCCTACTTGGCGGACGTGAAAGCTGTACAGACGGGTATTCTAATGGAATTGGTAACAAAGCAATCTGAGAGATACACGCGTAAGCCGCCTCTATCGATCGAAGAGAAGCGGTTACCCAGGCCCTCATCGGCGGAAGGAGACGCGGATGCGGATGCAGACGTTGAGGAATATCCAGAGCCTGCACCTAGTCAAGAATACCGCAACAACACGGACATCCCTCTGCTGGTCTGCGGTGACTATAACTCAATGACTGACAGCTCCGTGTATGAGCTTCTAGAAAAAGGACGGATAGCACCAGACCATCCTGATCTGGTGGGCCACTCTTACGGGAATTTCACTCGGGATGGCATTGAGCATCCATTCAGCTTGCGCAACGCATATGCACATCTTTTCGGGACGCCGGACGAGCTCACATTCACTAATTACACGCCGACGTTCTCCGGAGTGATTGATTACATCTGGTATAGTACTAACACCCTAGATGTCGTCGAATTGCTCGGACCTCCCGATTATGAGTACCTCAAAAGGGTCCCTGGTTTCCCAAACTACCACTTCCCCGCGGATCATATCCAGATCATGGGAGATTTCGTCTTCAAGTCTAGGAAGGATAAGAAGCTCGCCTCCGACCAAGATAAGACGGGCAATAATTCTTCGCGAGGCTGAATCGAGACTCGAATCGACGAACGCCCCAGAGAAGTCAAATCTAGGCGGTTGCGCGTCTCCTAGCCCCTGTTTGCCAACTGCCAAGAGTAACGACGAGGATGCCTCATGATTTTCGCAGGGCCTCAGGAGGATCATGCCGACTGCGCGTATATGAAGGAATGAGGAGAAATTAGACGAATCTTTTCTCATACTCTTGAGGAACGGTTTTGGCAGGGCGGAAGTGGGTTGGACATCTCAGAGGGGTGTGTGGTCTTTGAAACGTGGAGCGAGGACGGTGTTCTTTTCGCGGTATTGATCTCTCCCAGTCTACGTTCTCAGTTTTACCATTTGGCGTCAAACATGCGTGTACCTTAGCTTTTTTTACACAAGAAATGAGGAAGCAGACTGCTCCTACGCAGTTCTGCTTCTTGACTTTTACAGCGAGATGTGTGCTTTTTGGTTGCCTCGTGGTGCTTGCTATGCTATTTTATGATCCCTAGGTTACTTGCTTCCCTGTATCCGCCGAGATAGGATCCTAGTCCTAGGTAATAGCTATTTAACGGGGTTCCCCCCTTAATACCCCTATTCCTCTACCCGGTCAATGAAGCATTACAACGGTAGAGTCGTGTTTATACATAATATGTCGCAACGATCGATACTAGAATGATTTCCTACTCGTTTGGTATCCTAATAGTGTTGTCGCAGCAAGCCAACGGAGCAAATTGACCATGAAGATTAGCATCTCGCCCAGTAGATACTCCTTTCTTGTCGCACTGATACAGTGGCCAAGTTAAACGCATGAGTTTATAGGCTGCACCACCTCTGGAATGTCTCAGATGTAGGTATTTAAGATATCAGGTAGGTTTGGTACCTGTTATACTCGATACATACACACGAGCAGTCACTCTTTCTGCTTGTTTGACAGAGTAGAGTGTCACGGCTAGGAGGTACTTAACATAGAGCATGGGGAAATCTACAGCATCATGAAGTTGAAGAGGTTTTTGGATACAAGTATGATCATGAAAGCCATGGTTTTATCTTGTATAACGTCAGTTCTTACCATCCAAGTTACATGCCTTTGTAACATAGTTTCAAATTATTTATGTCAATGTTCGAGACGACTTTCTTAGCACTCATCACATCTTTCTTGCTTCTTGCTTTCGCCACTACGGTTGTTGGATGGACAAAATCTATCCGTGCGGAAGGGATTAGGTGCTCTACTGCATTGGTGGATGACGATTGTTGATTCGTGTGTAAAGAGAGGAAGACCTAAATACAGGAGTGGGATGGTGTGGAAAAGCACCGGTCACACTTACGTAGTCGGTCATGTGACCATAATCCCGACAACAGTGTTAGCAATAGCGACATCCAAGGATGATAAGTGAGGTAATAACCGCTACGATACGTAATGTGTAATCTCGAAACTACAAATTGTAACTCTTTTCAAAAATATCAAGGGGGTGAAGGAGGTTCGCCTGTGTATCACTCTCGGGGGTAATGTCCTCGACACTGAGTACATGCTCCTAGAGTCTAAAGAACCAACTATTTGAAGTCTACGGAGTCGATCAAAATCAAATCGTCCCGATCAAGTACTATGGGTTCAGGTAGGCGACTGTAGTAGCAGGTGATTTGAACTACTGTTAATATCGGTTAGGTCTAGCTACCTTGTTGATTGGGGACACTAAAATGAGATTAGGAGTCAGCTCTGCATGGTGGCGTTCTTAGGGTTTCCATAGGATCTCGTCTTAGAGGGTAATGTGTAGCTGCCCGACTACCTTACCTATGTAGATGTAGGTACCTTGCCACTTTGTGCTCCTTGCTCTATCTACCCTAATTAGTTCTTGAGCTGCTGAAGTGACAGGTATTTCTGGATCTGGAAGCGCTTTGAGATGACGGAACTACTATGATAAGTTTAACTACCTCTTGAAGTTCATTGAGAGTAATCGTTTTAATAAATGGACCAAGACCAAAATTTGAAAAGTTGATTATTGCTATCGGGCTTACTGCTGACCATATCACGTGAATAACACTGGAAGGGTAGAACCGGATTACTATTCTTAGGTATGCTGTTCAGCTTGTAGCCTCGGGCAGGTTTTTGCTGCCCGAGACCCGTCTGTAATCTGTGATTTATATGCATAGCTCACCAAGTAGAAGTCGCCTCGCTCTTATAACCTAACCCTAAACCATGCCGTAGAAAGTCATATATCTAGACATATCTGACTTTCACCGAGATCGAGCATATTACGACAGATCCCTTCCTTTTTAGTGACTCATGGCGAATGTCAATTCCAAAAGTAAGCGCTTGCCATCGGGCGCAGTTGGGGAGCTTGCGAAAGTCGCGGCATGGCTTCAGACCAGCACAGCCGACTTTCAGACTGTCAACAACATCAAGATATGCAGAAACACCCAGGGACTGGCGGACATCACGACTGATCTTCTGAAACAATTCGCGGCTGAAGTTACGGTGCGGTCCTTGCCATTGATCTTGTAATGAAAAATCGCTAACTGAACCTGCTCCGAGCTAGATCGCCCCAACCGAAAACCGCGTTACCGCTATCCATTTCGACCAACCCGCTGTTGTCCCCGTCGAGAAAGGTTGGACCGTAGACCTCATACCCGTACACATAAATGGAGGGACAATAACGGTAGAAAGCCAGCCGCTAGAGCTAGGCCATTATGTCCACTTGAAGAAAGAAGCACGAGTATCAGGAGAGTTTTTCGCTGTTCTGTTGTTATCCCAGCTTAATACATGAAGGGGAAAGCCTAGCTGTCCGATCTTTCCACTAGGGATGGAGGTTGTTGAGAATGAACCACAGAGCCTGTCTCAAACGGGATTCCCGTTCCCTTTGGATTTGGATTTCTACGCTGTTCTCCATTATCGTAGCGAAGTCGAATATTCCAGGTTGTACAATTGGAACCTGGGCACTATTATGTCGGAGATCTCGAAAGCTAAAATCACGGTTCAGGTTGATGATGAAGGTGCCTATTCTCTAGGTACTCAGTATCTGGCGTGCCCACAATTTAGTGACTCAGATAGGCTTCTTACTACCGATATGGTTACCACTGCCAGCTGTCGCCACATTTTCAAATGCTGCTTGTTGTGCAAGTGGAAGCCCAATTCCGGGCAACTCTCTCATGTGATGGCTACGATCAGCCTTCTCGCGATCCTCCCACTCAGCTATGAAGCCACACTTAACATAGCTGCAAACCGCTCGTCTAGTCTCTGAACGACTGTTAGCCAAGTATCGTAGGAGGTATAAAACGATTACGCCTACCAGTATGAGGAATCGGTTGTCCTGTATGTCTATCTAGCTCAGCCAGGAATATATACGGAGCAGGCTGTCCACAATAACACATCCAATCCGTCCGCCACCCGTCAAATGGGACATCGGGTGGCATGGCTATTACAGACTATACGGTAGCGTTCCCGAGTGGTTAACATGAGTGTTGGGGAAGCTTATTTATTGCGAAAAACAAGGCTCTTAGTATCAAGATAGGCTGTGAGGAGTGGAATATCACGTTTGGAACTGTAAGCTTCGCTTTAGGGTGTCAGCCGCATGTAAGATGGTGGCATTCTTAGTAATTGACGATCTAGATTCCATCTAGATCTAGGCATCCTTTGACAATCTCCAACCGTCAACTCTGAGCCTCAATAGATCTAGGATATGCTGAGCACCTACTGCATTTTTATTAAGGATGGTTAGGTAAATTGAAACATAATCTCTTCTCTATAATTTCATGAAATGAGGCTGAAAGGTACCTAAGGTACCTCTTATCCGAGCGGTAGATTTTGTGTCACTTCCATTACACATAAAATGGAATAAGGAAATTGTGATGACAGGAGTGATAATCTGGGGGTTTTATCGGCTTATCCCTTTCACCAATTTTCATCCTTCTCGATATCCATCTTATCCGGGTCTCCTTCGTCCAGCTCTGCCTTGGCGGCATCACCGGCTTTCGACAGACTGCATTTAGGCCCATCACTGGTTTGTGAAAGCTGAATACCGTCCATTGGCTCCGGGATCACAGGTACCTTGCAACTCCGTTCAGCAGGCACGCTACTGCCCTTGCGCCAGAATGAATGCGGCGATCGAGCCCAATCTAACGCTGTGTCCCTTGAGTGTGTCCCGTCAACCCTACCATTGCCGGAAACGTTCATTCTCTCGAAAGTCGCCCCATTTCCTGTGGTATCGCCAAAAAGACAGCCATCTCCCTTTAGAGTGAGATCCTTGAATGTACATTGTTGCTTATGAACACCCTGGGCGGTATATGTCGACTGTGAAGACATATCAGTTTGGAGGAAATGCAGAATCGCTGGAGCCTGATCGGAGTTTGCACCCTGGTTCACGTCCAATCCTAGAATGGACTGTTACAAGAGGTAGTTATATCCTGTCAGCAGTGGAGTCTCCGTGATCAATATTGGAAGCACGTACCGTTCCAGGAGAAGACCAGTTGCTGTGGTTAAGGTTATCTTTCTCGTTCAGGGATTCGAGACCTAGATTAATGTATAAAGGGTTAGCACTGGTACTAATAAGCTTATTTACATCGCTAAAATAGCGCTGATACAGGGTGTGACGTACCGACACGGGACGACCCGGCGCTCATGTCTTGTCTCTGGCCTTCTGACATCACTTGGGCAGGATTCTTGATGGAAAATGGCACGTTGAGCGTGCTAATCGTGAGGATGAGTGTTGTTTTATAATGTTCCAAAGTTTGAAAGCTCTGCAAAATGTGTGACTCAACAGTTCGTGCGGCAAAAGCCTGATTTAGTCTCCTAACAAGTTTTTGCTTGGGTTCTGGGGCGTGGCTTAAACAGAGGCCCGCCAGAGTGTCTATTTTTGGTGCCATCGCTTCGATAATGCGGCAAATTTGACCAGTATGAAGCGCTGAATTGTAGCGGATGAAAGAAATAGTGTCATGGAGGATGGCTAGCTCGCTATGCCAGCCCTGATAGCGAGCCGGCGCATGCTGAAGGAAGTCGCGGAGCCGCGCAATCGAATCAAGTATCCTCACTGCGGTCCCAAGGAGTTGACCCGCGGCCGCGACAGTTCCAAGTACTTCCATGATACCGGGATGAAATACTGGGGCGCTTCGACGGGCAGCATAGGCTATCTGTTCTTGTTGGCCCCTTCTCTCCAATGTTCAACCACACAAGATCACATGTTAGCTAACTGCTGTGAGAATCTAACGAGACCAGAGCCTCGCAAGGATTCTTCATACATGGAATAGGACACATCTTATATTTCATTCATAGGCTATTAGGCGGCATACAAACTGCCTAAGGTAATAATGCCCAATTCAACGCCTATGCAGCTGTGGCGCACATGTCTGCCTTCGTAAGGCTGCATACAAATGATGCCTACCTCATAGCATAGACGCCTTCAGAGCTGGAAGTTTTGAGATCTGGAAATGGCTTGACAATTAGGAAACCGAAATGAATCATACGGAATAATATAACAACTAAAGCTTATAAATATTGTTCGCTATCAATGAGCACGATATGATGTATAGAAATACTTATGATGAATTTGCTTACACCCTTTCTCTGCCTACCTGGATATAACATATGATTGGAGAAGATTTCATGCTTTCTTACTGGCCTACACCAATATCCACCCACCTTACTTGCATTGATTTATCACATGAGGTAGGCATATCATGAAGCAGGCTGTGGCCGCTTTTCAATTCCGTCTTACCCCGCTCATATACATGTATTAATCATGCGGTCCTTGTTCTCTAAGCTACACAAGCTGGACCTATCTACAATGATGCGCTACCTTGCGCTTACCTGGTTCTGGAGGGAGACTTTACATTGCCCAAAGAATACCAAGAAGGAATGGTGGCTGCCCAGAATAAGAAAACGGGCGAATTCATAATGTATTACTGTCCGTCTGGCCACTCACCCCACCTCAGCTGGACTGGTGGTGTTGTCGACACGGTGCAGGACTTTGTCAAGAAAATTGATGGCTTAGCAGCTTAACCTCCGCTCTCGTTTCGATACTCAGATTCGCCTTAATACTTACCGTAACGGGAAAACCCCGCTAAAAAAAATGGTTACTTTTAATAAAAGCATTACTTAAAAAAAGCATTATTTAAGCTTTAATTTTTAATTAATTAATTTAAGTAAAATGTATTAATAAAATATAAAATTTTATAATATTTAAATTTTATAAAAATTATTATATATTATTAAAAATTTTTATTAAAAATTTTTTATTAAAAATTTTTTTTTTATTAATTTTAAAATTTTAATTTAATATTATATAAAAATAAAAAATATTAAATTTAATTAACGTAATAAAAAAATATAATAAAAGTTATAATAATTATAATAATTATAATAATTATAATAATTATAATAAAAATTATAATAAAAATTATAATTAAATAAAATTTAAGTTAATATAATATTTAAATAAATATTTTTTTATATTAAAGTTTTTAATATAATAAAAAGTTAATTATTTTAAATTTATAATTTAATAATTTAAATAATAAAGTTT
>JYCQ01000216.1:0-43711 GCA_000931505.1 Hypoxylon sp. E7406B | reverse complement strand
AATAATATTAATTAAATAATTAAATAATAATTAATATAAAAAATTAATATAATTATAAAAATAAATATAATGTTTTAATAACATTTTTAATATATATACGTAAATATATTATTAATAATTTAATATATTAAACGTAATAAATAAATAAAATTATTTAAAACGATAAAATGATAATTATATTAAATAATATATTTTAAAATCCTTTTTTTTATTAAATATTATATATAAAAAAACTTTTATATATATATAACGTTATTTTTATATATATATAAAGTAACGTAAAATAAACCGATATTAAAATATATAAGAAAAAAAAAAGAAAAAAAAGGAAAATAAAAACATAGTAAAAAAAAAATAAAAAAAAGAGATTTAAAATTAAATAATTAATATAAATAAATTATATATCGAAATAAAAGATATATATAAATGTTATTAAATAAATAAGTTAAAAATAAAATAATAAAATATATATTAAAATATATATTAAAATAAAAGATATATATAAATAATATTAAATAAGTTAAAAATAACGAAACATATATTAAAACATATGTTAAAATAAAAGATATATATATATAATATTAATTAAATTAAAAATAATAAAATATATATTAAAATATATATCGAAATAAAAGATATATATATATAATATTAAACACGTTAAAATTATTAAGTTATATATTAAAACGAGGCATATTATAAAATAAAATCGATTAAATTAAAATTATTAAGTTATATATTAATATTAAAAAAAAAAAAAAAAAAACCGATAAATGTTAAATTAATTATTAATTAAAGTAAATTTAAAAAAAATATTACGATAAAAATATATATAAAAATATATATAAAAAATAATAACATTTAATAAATTATATATCGATATAATAAAAAAATAAATGTCGATATTAAAGATGTTATAAAAAGTTATAAAAGGTTTTATAATAAATTATATAATTAAAATGGAAAAAAAAAAATTAAAATAATTATAAAAAAAAAATTTAAATAAGTTAAGTAAGTTATATATACCAATAATAATAATAAAAAAAATAAAGTAAAGTAATTATTTAATTATTAAATATTTTAAAAATATATAATAATAACTTATATATTATTAAATAATAATATAAATATTTTAAATAATATATTTAAATTATTTTTTTAAAAACTTTTATAACTTTTAATTTTTATAAAAAGTAATAAAATATTTTAAAAAAAATATTATAAAATAAAGTTATATTAAATTAAATTATTTTTTTAAATAAAAAATATTAAAATAAAAAAAAACGAAAAAAACGTTTTATTTTATTTAAAATTTATCGTTTAAAAATATTAAAATTATATAAAACTTTTACTTTTTAAAAAAAAGTAAATAATTAAAAATTAATAAATAAAAATAAGTTAAATTTTAAAATTAAAAAAAAATAACTTAATAATTAAAATAATATTTAAAAAGTTAATTAATTTTTATTATTTTATTTTATTTTATTTTTTAATTTTTATTTTTTATATATTTAACTTATTTATATAAATACTTAAATTATAATATTTTATTAAATTATTAAAACTAATAATTTATTAAAATAATAATAAATATATTTAAATTTAATTTTTTTTTTATTTTAATATATAAATATTTTATTTAAAAAAGTTATTTATTAATTATTTTAATTATATAATATTATTAAAAAATTTAAAAAAAGTAAAAAAATAAAGTTATTAAAAAAATATAAATATTAAAAAAGGTTATAAATAAATATATATTTAATAATTAATTATATTAAAATAAAATAAATAAATAAAAAATTTTAAATTTAATTATTATAATAAAAAAACACTTATTTAAATGTTATATTAATTTAAGTTTTACTTTATTATAACTTTTATTATAATTTTTATTATAACTTTTATTATATAACTTTTATTATAATTTTTATTATAATTTTTATTATAATTTTTATTATATTTTTTTATTATATTAATTAAATTTAATATTTCTTATTTTTATATAATATTAAGTTAAAATTTTAAGATTAATAAAAAAAATCTTTTTAATAAGAAATTTTTAATAAAAATCTTTAATAATATATAATAGTTTTTATAAAATTTAAATATTACATTATATAAATTAACCGTTTTTTTTTTATATATAAAGTTATTTTTACTTTAACTTATTATAACTTTTAACGTTTTACTTTTATAATATAATAATTTAAGTTTTATTAACTTTTAACTTTTATTATAACTTTTATTATAACTTTTACCACTTTTTATTATAACTTTTATTATATTTTTTTATCGCATTAATTAAATTTAATATTTTTTATTTTCATATAACATTAAGTTAAAATTTTAAAATCGATATAAGAAATCTTTTTAATAAAAAATTTTTGATAAAAATCCTTAATTAATGTATAATAACCTTTATAAAACTTAAGTATTTAAATTTGTTTAAGATAAATACGACATTTCGAAGAATGATTTAGGTATAAGAAGGCACCCGTTCGGGTGCCACATTAGCCTGAGTTTTACCCAGCCACAGCTCCTGCCACAGCTCCTGCCACAGCTCCTGCCACAGCTCCTGCCACAGCTCTTGCCACAGCTCCTGCCACAACTCCTGCCACACAKCTCTTGCCACAGCTCCTGACAGCTCTTGCCACAGCTCTTGCCACAGCTCTTTATCGCACCAATCAAATCTAATATTTCCTATTTTTGTATAACATCAGGTCAAAATTTCAGGATCGACAAGAGAAATCTCCCTAATAGGAAATTTTTGATAARAATCCTCAACTGGTGCACAATAGCCTTCGTAAAACTCAGGTACTGATTGTTCTCAATGTTCTCTTCCCAATCGTGTTCATCATTCTCTTCAACACGCCCTGCTCCAAGATATCGGATTTTTAGGACCCAGTCTTGTCGGAAACCAAATGCCGCCCAATCGCGAAAGAAGAGCTGGCGTCCGTTTCGGCCACCCTTGCACTTGATTTTTGCGTCGTCGTTATACCTATCCCACTCATATGGGGGCTACAAATGCCACTGAGGAAGAGATTAGCCATCTGCAGCATGTTCAGCTTAGGTCTCGCGTACGTATCACTTTCAATCACACAGATGTACTAGTTGAATATGGACTGACTATTGAACAGAGTTGTCGCTATTATGACATGGCGCGTTATTCGCATGTCCAGACAACCTGGAGGTGTAGGAGTGGATTTGGTTTACGACAACTACATCCTGCTTCTTCAAAGTAATCTAGAGTTATGGCTTGGAATTATGGCTGCAAATATACCAAGTCTAGCACCGATACTAGACGGAAAGGCCTTCTCTAAATTTGCCGAGTACATCAGTTTGAAGAGTTTCAACTCCTTGAAAAGGAGTACACAGCTATCGCCCTTGCGAACCTTTGGCCAGAGTGGGAAGCCAGCACGTGCCGACTTCGAGATGATTGGACACGGCAGCGAAGTACAGCTCCGAGAACAAAACAGTAATATAACAATAATTTGAAGTTGGCTCACAAGGTTCGCATGTAGCCCGTGCAATCTCGGGAACAAACAGAAGATCCGAAGATCTCCTTGCTGGCATGGACCACGTAATATTCTGTTTGATAAATCCTATTCTGTGGGAAGTTAGGTATTCCAACCAGGAATACCATGCCCCATAGCAATATAACCTTCCATTTCAATATCGCGTTCAGTTTCCGAAGAAGCCCTGCCAATACGGGGCCCGAAGGAAACAATGTCTGCTTCTCGTGACAGCATGGCCGAAACAGCGGGGGAATATCCCCTGTCGAACGCAAATAACACTGCTGGTCTTTTGAAAGTAAGAATCATGTAAGTTAAAGCCATATAAAGAGGTTGGGTGCTTACAGTCTTCGTTCTGTTATGGTGCCGTAGAAGAGATTTGGGTCGCATCACTGGTCTAAAAGGTACCTACTCTAGGACCTGCTGCACCCTGTACAGCTATCGGGCATCAAATGTGTAGCAATAATGCTTATAGTCACCTTGAAGCACATGCTGCTCCTAAGTTAGCCGTACCGTCGCGAATGACGGGTCTCGCTACCCGCGGTAGATCTTTAGAACAACACACCTCAAGCAGCCCCCCGAATTCATCATCCGAGTCGAATATAGTTGCTTGTCCACTTTCCAATAAGTATCTTACTAACCCTAAATCCCGCTCTTGGCAAGCTTGGAAGATGGAAGCATCTTTCGGTGGAACATTGAATACTGTTATTGAGCAGTCAAACCTTGGCATGCCGACCCAGTGCCGCACAGCCTACTGCAGATTCAGCTCAAATCGAAATATCTGTTGGCAGAATATGTTGAATCCGATCTCTAACACAAATCTCAGCCTCCGACGGGTTCGCTTAGACTGTATCGTTAGCATTGTGCCTGATTTGCCCTTATCACTTGTTAAAAAGTCACGAAGGCCACCATATTTTAGAGAGTAATACCAAAGACTTCTCCTCATATGATGTTCGATCAGTCTTGCACTGAGTTCGACTTGTTGCTCGAGCTCGGGGGTTGGAATTATTCCTATGAAGGATCTTTGCGACTTCTCCTGTCCACCGTGATCTACCGTGCGCTGCTTTGCGGACTGCTTGTGTAACTCGTTTAGACTCTAATGAAATTAGCTCTCCAGACTATACGCCGTCCGAATGAAATCATGGAGCCGTACTTTTATACTGTGTTGATTCTGTATTCGAATCATGAAGTCAGCATTCGGACGGTTTCTTCCTATGAGTTAACTGAAACCTTAATCTGAAGGAAACTCAGCTGCCTTGAGACTCTTAGGTACACTCTGAAGTAAACCTTCAAGAAATTTGTCTCCTTATACTTACGCTTTCGATCACGCTCTGGATTTCTACACGCATTGATGCTTTGACAACTTCGATTGACTCTCTTAAGTCTGCTTGCAAGATATCATGGCTAGCACAGAGAGCCTAAAGTGACATTTGATTCAAGCATGCTAGTCGTCTATCAATTTGTCAGCAACATTGTACAAGGAGCAAACTAGTAAACCCGAAATCGAGGAGCCGAAGGGAAGGTAGGTAAAATGAATAGAGCGAATGAAGCACGGGCACACTTGGGGTGAAGAGTAAAAGACTCGGCCACCGTGATCCTTCCCAGTATGTGGTCTGCTCTTCTCTTGTCTAACGCCGCCCATCGCAACCGAGCCCGAACTGTCTGAGACGTGCCGGAGATAGATGAGCTGAGGCTCCGGACCATCTCAAGTGCCCCAAAGTTGGTTTGAAGGCCAGATGATAGTATGGCCTGATGCTCTGAAGGGAGCAGTGGCAACGAATCCGACACAGGAAGCTCTTCGCTAAGGCGGTGCAGCTGTTCAATGCGCGAGTGTAAATAGTCGAGTTTCGTTGCCAATCTCACCAGTTCGTCGGGCGCATTCATGAATGACTGCACAAGGCTCTTAGCCGCATTGCCGGTTTTAATGGATAAGTCCACCAGGTGAGCAAGGGCGGACGCTGTACCGATAGCTTCCATGACGAACTAGTTCGTTAGGTGTAGCAATATTATTGAATGAGAAAGGATTCGGTATGGCAACTAGGAATCCCCTCCGTATACCTAACTCATTGTTAATACTTTTAATAAGTTCGAGTCTCGCAACGGAAGTATCGCTTTGTGCGATGTTATATAACGGAAGGCTCCCCATCCCGTCTACACCCGCCAGTCCTATATTGCAGTCAGTTAAGTCAGCTCCCGTCTGCGCCCCCTATCCTACAAGTTCTTGACCAGTTCAGCAGACCACGCAGCCAGAAAGGCTTGCAACAGGTCTAATTCAGTCGTAAATCTGCGGGTGTAGTACTATATTATTGATGTTTAATCGCCCGCTATAATTTGAGTCTCCCGCCTATCTCCAGACCATATCGTCGTCTTAAGCCTTCATAGACCTCTTGAATAGGGATCAGGCCCGATGAACATAGTGCCTGCGTACATCTTAAAGCAAACTTCCGGAGCTTTATCTATTCCAAGTCGCACTAATATCTTCTTTAAATCATATCTCCATCGATACCCCCTTTCTCGGATGCTTTCGGGTTTATGCGTCATAAATTAGACTTGACACCCTCCTTGATATGGCCTCGTCTGTTTCTCGCTCAACCCCATTTGGACCCCTGTTCAATACTTGATCACGAACTACAATAGCTAGTTCAACAAGGCCCGGCCGCGTGTCATTCTGGCGCGAGCAGCACTGGCAAACTAAGTATATAAGGAAAGGGTCTATTCCACCCGCTATAAACTCGGCGTGCGCCTCTTGCAACCTAGTCAACAATTCCCGCCTTAGCCCTATAAGCCAACTCATTACCTATTTAATACCTAGTTAGTAGTTCCCAAGAGACACCAATCTTGAGGGTCCATAGTGGATTATTAATCGCTTTACTTACTTCGCCGATGTCCATGACACTTATTTGAGAGCCCGTACGGTTAAAAACATCTCTAAATTAAAATATTAGGAGATGTATTTCCTTCAATCTCTACTGCCATTTACAAACAGGTATTTCAGATACTTACACTACAGGATCTACCTCATAGGCATTGCCAAAATCAATCAGCTTTATGATTGGACTGATATCGTGCTCAGGGTGTTGAAGCCAAGGTACTGCAGCCCCGAAGACCATATTGCCGAGGGCCATGTCTCGGTGAGCCAGAGGTCCCGGTGGTATCGACAGTAAGCTTTCTAGTGGTGCCGTATGTAAGTCCACTGGCAGGCCACTCCGCGTAGCATCGTAGTACGCCATCTCTATGGCAGCCCTAAGTACTTTGATCCCACCCGGTGATCAGCCTCATATTGTGGCACGCCGACAGCAAATCCAGAAGGTGGAATGTCCACTTACAACACATGAAAAACCTCCATAAAAGGCGACTTGGAAATAGTTCGCCGGGGTACTTGTCAATGTGCCTTTCAACGAACCTCATTAACGTACCGTTCTCGGCATATTCCAAAAAGATCCAGTTCAGCATTCTGTGCGGTAGTACCCCAGCAGGCGTCTGATACAGCGGATCCCTCGATACGTCCAGTGATTGTATCACATGCGCACAACCACGGAGTCTCTAGAGTCGGAATAGTCAGCTTCTATGCGGACTTCATTCGTATATAAGGACTTGCGTACTTGGAGCCACTCCTTTTCTATGGATAGAGACTCAACCTCGTCTGGCTCCTCCTCATCGTTTTCATCGTATGACTTGGATCCTCCAAGATCTACATCGATGGGAGCAATCTTTACGGCCAACCTCATCGAGTATCCCAGGTTTGTGTATTGGAGACGGTACACTATGCCGTTACCTCCCTCGCCGATCATGCCTTCCCATCTGAACCTTCGGTCGTTGTCGAAGAAAGTTTTCACCCTCGCCGTGACGAGCGCAGGACCTTCTTCGCTCCAATATGACATAATAGGTAGATTGTCTTGGCATTAAGTGATAAATAATGGGTAGCACGTATATTAATTCATATATGCAAATCAGCCATGGAAAGCATTATATCGCTACCGCGACAAAGAATAATGTCCACTGACAGAACTTCGGAACAAAGGTACACCGGATTAGCCCAGCACATATCTCTAAGACAAAAGGCTTTCTGAAGACCAAAGCACTCCATCTGATTGAAATGCTTCATCAGTTCTTGTGGGAACACGGCAGCATTGTTCGTGAGAGGACAGCTTTCGCGTCCAGGCAAAGGTATTCTTAGCTAGTTGAGATCTTGCGGGGATGGGACCTTATACGATATAGGTAGTAAACAATATACTATGATATTCGACTCCTGGTGCTATCGTTGGTGTTCGAGATACTTGGGGCCCTTTCTGAAAATTTGCTGCAGACTGTACACTGAAGATCAAGGGTTTAGTTCGAGTTATCTCCCCGAGCGTGAGATAGGGTTACTTGGGAAACGGACTGAACGAAGATACATATTCAAGCTTTACGGAGTGGAAGGCATGGAGCAAGAATATACCTAACATACCTACTTAGACGTATTCGTAGTACCATGAAAGCATGACGGCATTAAAAGAATAAATACCCTATCGCTTTTCTATATATCCCTTCATTGCCCCAGGTAGCATGTAAACCCAATAATACTTTCGTGAGACAGCTTAACCACCCAGCATAAAAAACATCTATGAGTGAGGTGTTCATCAGCTGTCCGTAGCTGCGAGGCACACATGTATTCCTTGATTCGATTTAATTAGGTACCTAAGGCATTTGGCCATACACGGACTTCCAAATGACCTCCATGGCAATCGTAGCAATATTCCGGGCAGGTGCCCGTACCCGCAAAGTTCTCTGATATACGCCCGCACATGGAAGTCGCAATACGCAACCGGCGTATCAGACGGCAAGAGCGACCACATGTTTGTGATACGACATAGACAGCCACTCTGATGCTGACTTCCTTCAGAGCAGTGGTTGGCTGGGCAAGCGTCAAGCTCAGGCCAGCCTTTACCGTGCGTATAGTAACGACGGTCCATGGAGCAACAGCGAGTCACTCAGGAAACAGGACGCGACTTCCATACACTGTATTCTCGAGCCATCGGATTTCGTATATAGACCCAGGTAACGATGTAAATCATGTACGTCTTGTAGCAACAAAGTCCAGGAATCACAAGGACGCCTAGACAAGATCGCATTCAAGTCGAGGTCAACGCTCTTCGTCCCGAATGCCCAAGTCGTCGTCCGCTCTCATCGTCATCTTCCTGATCATACATCTCAAGCGACCGCCCCCTCCGAAAAATAACATACAGGTTGGAAGTTCACCATCGCAGTAGACCATCCTCAGACTAGACAAGCAATATCAGATTGTCCCGCCCGGTTCTTACAACACTCTAGCAACAATGGATCCCAACGCCGATGTTGTCAAGCGCAGGCTTGACAGGGATGTCTACAAGCGAGGCATTCTCAATACCTCTGCTCGGGAGCCATGCAAATGTGGTTTATACGAGTACTACAGCCAGCAGTGTGGCTGTCTCTACAAGAGTGTCTTCTTGAAGTGTGGCAAGACCATCTCTGAAATAACAGGCAACCCCATTCTGTGCCAGGCCGGTCGCGGTCGAAGGGTCAGGGTTGAGACTGCTGTGATTCCGTTCAGATGTCTAAAGTGCCGCAAAGGCAACGCCGAGGCAATCAATGGCCAGGAATGACAAGTTAGTGTTGGTAGCAAGCAATAGAATAAATGGTATTCGTTACTAACTTAGTATTAAACAGGAAGTGAATAAAGAGACAAGTCCGCATTGAGGACTCGAGTCCCATTAGCAGGATGGATTTCTTCAAATCATGTCTGGGAATAGAGCAGCACCACAAGGGGGATAACAATTCGCGTTAGTTATAGCATTGCGCTGCATTAGAGAAGTCATTTGACCTGAAAACGTCTTAAGCCTTATCCCCATAGAATGAATACCTCCTAGGTCAAAGGTTAACGGCGTAAAAGACCTCTAGTCTGTTCACGTAGGGTTCATAATGAAAAGCATGCTGCTAATCCTTCTTGCATCAATGAGAATAGCATTCATGACGATACATTGCTCGACATATGTAACCCCGGAAACAAAAGCCGCCTTTCGAGATTGATGGCAGCCATACCTCTCGCTTACAGGAAGTGTTGGTTTTCAACGTACGTAAGAGAGCGTTCTCTCCAGATGGTCTTTGTGGTAGATGGCGTAATTGAATTAGGTAGCGAGAATAGAATAAAGTGAGATTATTTCTTGAGTTGATCCTCAGCTGTAAGTGAACTGGCGCTTTTTAGATAGCAGCATGTTCTACCCTGAATAGTTTATTTTGCTCAAGATCGTACGTGCTTTGTGCATACATGAGGTACATGTACATATACATAATGTAGTTCATCTTATCCAGTTCTGTGTCACTTAATGACGTAATATAGGAAAGCCGGGCGGCGGGCGGCTGCATATATGGAGGTACCAACATTGAATATCGAACATAACATTGAAAAATCCAACCCACGCATCAAACAGGTGCGGGTACCCACGTACCTCTCATTTACAATCATCTTAATTGGTTGATTCCTCATCGCCCCAGGTACCATTCGCACCGTAATGCCTATCAAGAGTTCGTATCAAGCTGTGGATCTATGAAGCAAGTCTGCCTGTTCCGTAGCTCGCCATCTCGTGTCCAGCGCTTTGCGAAGCCTATAAGTCCGCTATCATCCATTCACTATTCGCCTTATCGATCCTACCGGCCATCCAAAATGTCTCACAAGACCCAAGAACCGGTTATCAACAAGGTCTCCGAGTTACCAGTTGACCAGGCGAAGTGGGTGACGCTCAAGAGAGTCGATTACACTGACCAGGTCGGCAAGCAACGAACCTGGGAGGTAGCGACGCGGAAGACGCGCGGTAAAGCGGGCGTCGACGCTGTTGCGATGGGCAACATCCTTCTACATCCGTCGCGCCCAGCCTCGACTATGCTCGTCATCCAGTACCGGCCACCCCTGGACTCGTACACCGTCGAGTGGCCTGCGGGCTTGATCGATGCCGAGGAGACGGCCGAGCAGGCAGCGGTTCGTGAGTTTAAGGAGGAGACCGGCTACGACTGCAAGGTGCTCAGCATCAGTCCCGTGCAAGCAGCCGATCCAGGCATGAGCGACGCCAACATGCAGTTAGTCATGGTCGAGGTGCAGCTAAAGGAGGGAGATGAGGAACCAGAGCAGCGGCTGGAGGACGGTGAACACATCCAGCGCGTGGTGGTGCCTCTAAGCGAGTTATACGAGCGCTTGGTCGAATACTCCAAGGCCGAGCGCATGATTGTCGCGGCTAAGCTGTTCCATTTTGCAGCTGGTATGCATTTCGCGCAAACGCAAAAATATTTCTAGTAGTCCGAAGAGTCCTTTAGTGAGCAGAGTTTCATAGATACCTCGAAATGCGTTCAATTTCACGACTACGGAATGTTAGCATCTCTACGTGCTATCAATGATAACTCGTCCAAGTAGATTAGGTAGGCACAGCGCCTACGTCCATACGTATTGCAAGGATCTCGTGTACCGCACTACATAAGAAAAGCAAAGCGCCACAATCACTTTTCCATTGCATCTAACGAGTTCCCAATATGGTTTGGCGAGTAAATCTAATCTCCAGTTGCATGTGAGCCAAATCAAATCCGAATCGTCATTTCCACCAGTCAGCTGAGTCCTTAAGGGAACGTGCGCCGAGTCCTGCTGTCAAAAGATGCTACCACAACAGTACGGCGCTTTTCAACCCGAGATTGTCTAAGGAACTTCCAATATCCAAGACAATTGACAGAGCTACTCCATGCACATACATAACCTAAACCTAGCATGACAGGACAATCGGGGCAGGATTGGAATCCGTTCCAACTTATAAGCCTCATCAGTTATCACGTGGGCAAATAGGGAAGCGTCGCATTCAACCCGGATGTATACTTGAGTATGCCATCGGAGCATCTGCGAAAGTACAACATTGCTTTGATTGTTATTGTAGCCTCTTGTGTGTCTGTCGCTTTATTGCTTAAACCCGGCTTCGTCCAGACTCAGCCGACGACTACTATGCGGCCGTGGTCCTCAATCTTACCATCCATCGGCGCAACGGTTATTGCGCAAGAAATTGACTTAAGATGGTATCCTCCAAGCAACACATCCACAAACAATCTTACCATCGCTCTCAGGGGTCAAGGTGTCTACGGGTTCATTTTTAACACTTCGGAGACCCCTGATGCTCAATATGGGACGTACAATTGGTGTAACATGCCTCATGTCCGAAAGTCAGAGTATATCAAGCCGGCAATTGAGTATGAGCTCAAATACGTCGAGGTGGTTAGTCTTGAGCTCCGCTTAAAGTAATCCGGATGTGTATTGCTAACCATAGCCAGATTCAGAGACATCACAAACGAACACCATATGCGAGCAACGCTTTCCCGGTCGAGTCCTACCACTGGGACTGCAATGACCAGGGACTCTACTACTACGGTCGCCACTTCGGTAACCACAGCAAGGAACCGACAGAAGGCTTCTGGGAGGGCTACATCTCGCCAATCAATCCCTATACGCCATCGGGTTGGATTGGAACTTGCCAGTTTCCCCAGGTAACTTCGGCCGGGCTTGACGATTCGTGGGTCCATGGCCGAGACCTTTACGGAGTGTACCATGACTTGCTCGGATTCCTCCCCAGCAGGGACGAGAGTTGGCGTACCAAAATAGCCTATCGCGTTACGCAAAATGTGATCACGAGTCAGGTCGCCGGCATGTTGATCAGTGGAATGTGGGAGACAACCGAGTCGATACCGCTGCTAATCCAAGGAGTTGGGGTCGACAGTCTTGAGCCACAATACAGTTGCAGCGTAGGTAGCAACCTGTTCAATACCATCAAGTTCTCCAACGCTGCCTGGCAAGATCATCTGGTTGCGGCCGCGAATTTGTTCGGCACGCTTGACAACATATCCGGAGTGCCTGCAGACGACGCGGGCTTCCATGCGAGTTTCGACCATTATTTCGATAACCTCTCCGCTCGTCAGTGTCATGCGAAACCGCTGCCATGCAAATTAGAAGATGGCGTCAACTCGACCACTTGCGTCGACCAGGCTATAGCTGACGCCGTGTATCGCTTGGGACAATGGGAGTATTCGCAGATATACCGCGATGCTCCTACTTCGCTCGCCGCATCCGCCACCACGTATGGTGTATGGATCGCCGAGCTTAGTGAGCATCTTCGAAATGTGATGGCTAGCGAAGAGGGGCCTATCTATTTCCATAACATAGCACATGACGGGTCTGTAAGTCGACTGTTGAGCATACTCCAAGCCGACGTCATGGTAGTGAGTGAAGCTCCCTATGTCCTTGTTCCCAACCATGAAAAGCAGTTGCTCAAAGCTCTGTGCAGTTAGCATATACTGTAATATCTCTGTACGCTCAGACATGAACTGCTGACACAGTACTCGCAGTGGCCTGGAATGGGCAGCGAAGTGATCTTCGAAATATACAAGCAGAATGGAAATGCGACGGCGTTCCCAGGCCCTGGAAATAGTACTAGCATTGGGGATGGTAATATAGGTGCCGATGAAATAAACCCTGGTGGGTTCTTTGTCAGGGTCCTGTTCGGCGGAAAACCGCTCAAATCGTCAAATCCCAGCCTGGGACTTCTAGATATGGTGCCCGCCGAAATCCTACTTAAGTACTTCGACGGATTAGTCGGGGCGAACGCAAGCTTAGTCGTAGGTAAATGTAATGGAACACTGCCTGTCTAGGGAATAGCAAGGAAAGTCTCAATTACCATAATAAGGAGGGGGATGTCAACATATATTGCTCAATGCTGGCTTGCACCCAGTTGTTTCCCTACGTCATCCCATCTACCCGCTCGCATTGGATCCAATGCTCGAACTTTTGCTAGCCACTTGCTAGGATCTTCGATCTGGACATGCTCATCTCCATGCTTCGCGAGACTCTTCAGTGTGATGGTATATTCGAGTAGAGCTTCATAAATCCATTTCGTATCAGCGTAATCTTCCAGCAAATCCTTGATCCACTCAATCTCCTTCTTCACATAGGCCACCCTCTCAGAGACAGTAAGGGCTGGTGCTATAGTAGGTCTATCGGCATAGTTGGCGACCTGTGATATCATATACTGATGGTAATACCATAGGCTCTGGTCTTCGGGTCCGACGTTGAGCGCCTCTTGGATGTTGTCAAATTCTTCATCAAGGAACGTCTTCCTTGCTACATCATCAGCACCACGTTCCTCTAACAGGCGTAATATCAACTGGCTCCGGTTATGCCATGCCGAGAAATTGGATAAGTCGGCATGGATCATCTTGGTGGTATAAGCAAATTCATCTTCAACCATACTTCGGCCGCCGAGCGCAGGACTCTCCAGCGCTGCTACTACGTATCTTCTGTAACCCCACGCGTGAAAATTCCGCCGGTCCTTCGTTAACATCTTAGAAGCCAGGGCGAGTTCGGCTTCCCAAATCTTGCGAGCAGCCGTCACAGGCAGTCGTGAGGTGCCTTGTTCGAGCAGCCACTTGCGATACTTCCAGATCCAGTAACACTTGGGATATTCGAGAAGAAGAGGGATGGTGAATGCGAGTTCGGATTGTAAAATGTTAACATCCCCGTCTACCTTTTCACTTCCCTTGCCATCAGCTATAGTACCATTCTTCCCAGCTGTCGGGGAGTCTCGGCCTCGCGGGGTCGGATCCGAGGATAAGAGTGAGGAGTAGTCTGAAGACCGATTCGTAGTGTCGTTCTGAGACGTACTCGGCGACGCCTTCAAGGGCGATGACCCACCCGACGGTGCGGACAATAATCCAGAGATTAGACAGCGGCGACGGACGTTCCATATGGTATAATATTCGGGATTCAGACGAAGCAATTTAGAGGTGAGCTGGAAGAGGGAGGCGTCGTAGCTATTCGCCGAGACCTGGGCTCGGATGGAGTCTTCGAGCTCGCGGTACTTGTTGATCTTAATCAAATCTTGCTGGCGCTGTTCCTCGGTCCGGGCGGTTCGACTGGTGCGTGCTGCACCGTGCTATCTTGCTACCCATCAGCTTCACGTAGATTCACTTGATGGAGGTTATAGAAGCAGCCAGGACTGCGGGAGAAACGTACACTCTCCATATCGAAAAATGTTTTGAACCTGACCGGAGTTTCGGCCTGTTGATACTACTTGTACAATACCTCGACGAGGAACAACTCGTAGGCAGATAAATAGTAGCTGTCGAATTGGATGACGTGCAGTTGATAAGATAGGGAAGGGGACGGAGGCATGGAGGGGCATGTGCTGGATTTCTCCATATTACATATGTGCATTTCAGTATGTATCTAGTCAGCTAGTATATATCTATTAGACGAATATGTCAGAAGTAGGTATGCAGTAACTGAATAGCCCGCCACTCTCTACATTACACGCATCACCAAGAACCTCCTAATACACAAGCATCAACATTGAAGCCGGCACATAGGTCATAACATTAAACATTATCCAAATCCTCACAATCTCATAAGTTTTGAGGAAGCTCCAGCAGAGCTGCGCTGCCAGTTTTACGCATCCATCTTAACTAAAATACGCATAATGTACCTCCTAAAAGTCGCAACCCAAGAAGATCCTAGGGCTAGGATATCGAGTCCAAACACACATGCATAACATCTATGATGTGTGTAAAGGCAATCTCTCAGGCCAAGTCAAAACTCTTCTCGCCGCAGTTAGTATAGAACCTTATTTCTTTACGAGTTCGCTCATACCCTACATGTACTCTTTACAGAGGTGCTTCACGATATGCTACATACGTGCACCTGACCTGTTCCAAGGTATATTTGAGGTATGTCCTCGATCTATCCTCAATGACATGTATGTTCATTCTATGTAGACAAATACGCGTAGGAAAAGGTTACCTATGTACATAGTAGACTCGCAAGTTCCTGGCTACCTCATACATAAATGCTTCATTTACAAAAAGGAGCTATCACCTCGAACATCATACCCTTCCTATCTATCCCATTCCTATGTTCGTCGCTTCCCATCTTCGACCTTAACAGGTGCCTACCTCTATTTAACATTGAAGGTATGTAGGGACGTCGGTATACGCCCGACATGCACCTAAAGTCTCATATCCACCGTGTAAGCTCTCCTTATTCCTATAGTTTCCCCTTCTACCTAGACGATGGCATTGGTAGCATTCTTTCTTTCTTTTATTCAACATGCATATCGCGTCACCCGATCGATATGTACCATTCCGTGTACCACTTGGGGACCGTTTCCGAGCCACCAAGCAAGCCCACGAGTTATCACCGTCAGAACGACTGCACCGCACAGACGACGCCGCATCCGACGTCTTTTGCTTCACCCCAAAACGTTCTGCGCCCGTTTCCTCCCGGTGGGCATCTCGATCCGATAGCAACCAGCGACGTGCTGGAACCGTTCTAGGACTGCATAGCCTAGAAGAACGACAGGTCAGCAACGGTGCCGTCTGGACTGTGGGCGGCCTGGCCCCCGGAGGAGTAGACGACGGGCACGGCCGCCGCGTGAGCTCAGGCACGAATGCCCGTCTCTACACTACCTCGTTTTCAAACACGCGTCCCAAATCAGAAGAGGATCAGGATAAGCACGAGGGTCGACTCGCTCTGGCGTTAAAAATCGATCGCGTCCAACGGATACTGGATTTTGACGGATACTCCACCTTTCCCCGTTGCAAGCACAAAGTCCGATCATCGCTACAAGAAGCCAAGACAATATGGACGGGAAGTCAATGGAGTAACGATTGTCATGTTCCAAGTACGCTGCCGCTCTTACTTACCAACGCCGTAACGGCACTGATTCAGGTACAGGAATTCAAAAGGAAGAGCGATGCCTTCCTAATGCCCCATTCAAGTTCGTAAATGATTTCCGGCAACAAGCCGACTAATTCTCATATTAACAGCCTCCAGGGTTCTAGACGCCCCAGGCCTCCGAGACGATTTCTATTGCTCCATAATGGCTTACTCTCGAACGTGCAACACTTTAGCCGTGGGATTAGGTAATCTCCTTTATGGATGGTCCGAATCCTCGGGTGTTACGCTTCTAAATACAGGACTCAAAGATGGGTCATGGCTAACTTCGGTGGCATTCTCGTCCGACCAGGGTGGCAAATCAATTCTGGCCTTCGGTCGGTCAAGCGGGCTGCTCTCCTTGGTTTCGCTTTTCGACAGTCTACTCCCCCGCTTCGAAGCATATCACCCTGAACCGATAGCTTGCCTCTCCTGGCGTCCCACTACTTCTACTCAACCATCTCGCAACCGGCGTAACCCGGGAGTCCTGGTCAAGACGGAAGACCTTCTCGTAGGGGATGATATGGGCGATGTTTACTACTATTCGGTTGAGTGGCCCGAGCCCTAGGAAGTGGCTCGGGAAAATTGGCGCGGTGCCATGACTCTACTCGCCCGCATCAAGGTCCATTCTCAGCAAATATGCGGCCTCGCGTGGTCTCCTGATGGTGAGCAGTTTGCTACTGGTGGGAATGACAACTTGTGCTGTCTCTTCAATGTCGACAGTGCTACGGATAAGGAACGCCACTCGGAGTTAGGCGTGGACAAGCCAACAACAGCCGACCCTTCTAGCAGCAAAAAAGAGCTCGTTATACCAAACACCAAAGACGAAGGAGCTTCTCTCTCGCCTTCATCTTCGGGTTTGCCGTTCGACTGTCCCAATCCGCTGTCCAACCTCAGATGTTTACCAGCTGGCTCCGAAAAACATCGGTGGCGTCATGGGGCTGCTGTCAAGGCCATTGCATTCTGCCCATGGCGGCAGGGGCTGGTTGCCACCGGCGGAGGATCTAACGACAAATGCATTCACTTCTATCATACAAATTCGGGGACTGCGCTCGCTACCATCTCAGTTGCGGCACAGGTGACGTCTCTCATATGGAGCACGACACGGCGGGAGATCGCTGCGACGTTCGGGTACGCACAGCCCGATCATCCATACCGCATCGCGGTGTTCAGCTGGCCCGATTGCCGGCAGGTGGCTGCCGTGCCGTAGGAGGGCGAACATCGCGCTCTGTATGCTATCGCGTACCCGGGCGGCCCGAGTGATACGTACCGCACAAAGGAGAGGCTAAAGAGCCGCACTGCCGAGGAGGGCTGCATCATCGTGGCGAGTAGTGACGAGAGCGTCAAGTTTCACGAAGTTTGGGTAGCAGGCCGCAAAGCCACCACCCTCGGCAGCGGTGTCCTAGCCGGGAGCGACATCTTGGAGATGGGGGAGGGTATCGACAAAGAGGGCGACGTGATTCGCTGAGAATAAAGAAAGCAACAGCATAGCATTGTGCCGTAGTGGGTTAAAGAGCCAGATCATAGGTAGCAGCTATTCTTGTATTGTACAATCCAATCCAGAATCAGAAACACGTGCCGTCAACTATGTATGCAAAGCACCTACATACCTAAGATATTCGACATGATAAAACATATATGAAGTAGGTAGGATAATATCCACATCCACCCGCATAGTACACAGAGTTATGATAGACAATGTATGTGAGAGACGATCAAGACCGGTTACGAACATTGGATGGTTCGTTCCCTTCCATTCGACGGTACTCTAATATGCTTTATCAGGGACTGGTGAGATGGGTGGCGGGAATTGACTTTGATCTATTTGATGTTCAAGGTTCGCTACATAATGTAGTGTATGTAGTGTATGTATGTGGTGATGGGATCAAGTGACTGTACACCGTGACGAAATAACATGTATGTACCTAGATACCGGGAAAGGGAAATTGCTATGTAGCTTATTAATTAAGTTCAATGTCGGGAGCTTTGACCACTCTAAAAAGGTTCATTTCCATTTTCGGTTCGGTCACGTTCCCCTAATGTCAGACCCTGTCACCGGCCACTGGATCCTTGCAGATCATGGATGGGCCCCGCCTTGTCCCGCACCGCCAATCTGCGTACTGGAGGTACTTCCACCAGCCACCATAGAACCCGCACTAGTGAATTCAATACAGCGGGCACTACCCGAGTGTCCAGGGCCTGCGTAGGTACCCAAAGGGCTGCTAAGCTTATCGGTGACTGTAATCAGTGGCTCAGCCAGTCATTTGAGGAGTGCCAGAAACATGTATTTGGTCATCAAAGCCAGATCACCTGCACCCGTAAGGTTGCCTTGGAGCGCTCCTGCTGGTACTCATACTCCTACTCCTCCMCCTCCMCCCCCCCACGCAAACCAGCCGTTGCCTTCAACCTAAACCACAACACCTTCCATCGTCATCATCTGGATTGCTCATCTCCCCGACTTCTCTCCCTGACCGACCGTCTATTTATCTCGACAACCTCGCAACGCTTCTGGCTTCCGTCAATAACATCCAAGAGAAGACACTCATCAAGATGCGATCCAAGTTCAAGGACGAGCACCCCTTCGAGAAGCGCAAGGCCGAGGCCGAGCGCATTCGCCAGAAGTATGCCGACCGCATTCCAGTATGTATTCATCTCCTCATTCCATCTACCTATCCACGTCTCCCGCTTGTCTTCCAACACATCCCGAGAGGCTGCATCTCGATGGTCACGATAGAGCCATCATGCTTGATACCATTTCCATTCCCATCCGCTGCTTTCCCCACCATCTCACCGCTTTGTTTGCTCTTGTATTCCAGCACGCCGATTTCTAACCAGCTCTGCTATGAATAGGTCATCTGCGAAAAGGTCGAGAAATCTGACATCGCTACTATCGACAAGAAGAAGTACCTGGTGCCAGCAGATCTCACCGTAGGCCAGTTCGTCTACGTGATTCGAAAGCGCATCAAGTTGTCTCCCGAGAAGGCCATCTTCATCTTTGTCGATGAGGTGCTCCCTCCGACCGCCGCTCTCATGAGCAGTATCTACGAGGAGCACAAGGACGAGGACGGGTACGTCAACCTTCTAGTTATTGTCCTGCACCGCGAACTAACAACGTATTGCTAGGTTTCTTTACATTACTTACTCGGGCGAGAACACGTTCGGCGAAGCTGCTTAGGGCTTCGGTCATTTTCCAATTTCCCCCACCCCCCAACGGCGTTATGGTTTATTCTGGACTGGACGACAACGATGTGATCATTAGTGGCGACGAATTATGGATAGGGCAGGCTTAGCCATGGCAGATGGATGATATGGATTGCGTGTTCCCGGCTAGTCACATCACGGCCCTGAAGGTGTAGACGACGTTAGTCTTTGATTTTCATATCATCAATATCAATGTGGCTTCTGCCCACCCAGTGTCTCTTGTGCAGGCCCTAGCGTGGTTCGTCTGAGCTCTCATTTTTTTTATATCGAATATTCACCGACAGGCATAATGCTTTGGCGAGGGAGGTTGCTTGCTTTCTCTGCTCTCGAGCGGATTCGTACAACGACCCACTGCCTGGAATAAGCACCAGAGCCTACCGCCGAGTATATAAGCTAGTAGTGTAGGTACTGACGGACCCTTATGCTTCCGAATAACCTTACTTTTCCCGGGATCCATCCTAGCTGCCTAGAGTACCTAAGCAAGCAGGTTACTATAGTAGATAGGCTATGCTTGGTAGCGGGCAACAAGGCACCGCGACCAGATTGTTGCGTGATTGGAAGTTATGAATCACAGTGATCTTGACCCTGATGTCAGCCCAGATCTCAGCTTAAATGAGATACCACTATAACCAAAAAAAAAAAAAGCCATCTCTTACCCAGGCTCTCCATAAGAACCTATACTAGATAAGTAGAGTCAGTAGAAGTGAAATAGCCCCGTGATAATGTCATGAACATAAGTGTTTCCTTAGGCATGTATCTCCTAGCTGGACACTTAGGTCTAGGTCCTAACAATCAGCGGATACGATACCCACCTCGATCTCGTCCGTATCCACACCTAGCAGGCAAGCAAGCAACGATGAAAAGGMCAGTCCCCCTCGTCCAACCAACTTAGAGCAGCATAGCGGCTTGTCCGTCATCGACTAGGAAGCGGTGAGATATCCACCGGCTGCTCCTAGCTGCCGGAAAAGCAATGGTGAGATGGCCGAGTGGTTATGGCGCTGCGTTCAGGTAAACCCTGAGTATATCAGTCTGTCTCTTGTAGCCTCTCGTGAGTCCACGAGGACGAAGCAGAAAATATCGCAGTGGAGCAATCCGCGTGGGTTCGAGTCCCACTCTCATCATCATTCAGCTTCAGCCCGTTCAAGAGCGGTTGTAGTGAATAATTTTTTTTTTAATTCGCTTATTCATTTTACGTCTCCAAGCGGACGGTGACTTGGTCTCTATATAAATGCTTAGCTATATAGTCTGGTTGAGGTTAATCCCACTTAATGCTTTCTATGCTATCCGCCCAAGCAGTCAGGATGTAGTCTCCAAATTCGGATTGCTTAGAAGTCAGACAATCACGGTTGTCTAGCCCAAGGTTCTGCTCAAGTTTAGCAAGGTACCTAATTTATCCAGTTATCGCGGATTATATAGGCTTCCATCCAGTATCCAATTATTGGATAGAGGTAGCTTGAATTGAACTAATAGTTGGTCGGAACTACAATGTAGTTCCTGTTAGCATGCCTTCTGGTTGTACCGGGTTATGTGCCTAGACACCCAGGTCTGGATCAATCCTAGAAGAAGGGTACGTTTACGCGTAATTAGATACGGCAGGATTCTCATCCCCTCCTCTTCATCTTCGTTACTATACAGTCGGATCGGGTCAGAAATCGTTGCGTTCTGATATGTATAAGTTAACTAGGTGGAAATTGATGTGCTAGACTCGTGCCATGACGCCGGCTAAACAGTAACAGATGCTTGAGGGTTTACATGTAACTACCATATAACTATTTGTCTTTGGGCCTAGCAAAATGAGTAAGCTTTGGGTACGAATTGTTAACTACCTAAAGTACCAAGGTCCCAAAAATACCTGTTTAGCACCTATCAGATCATCGGCATCAGATAAAACCAACTGATCTGGATGGCATATCTCATCTTGAGGTCCTATATCACCCGGTAGCTAACAGAGCTTCCCAGAGTTATTCGAGAGTCATGAGGAGACTTACCGTACGGTGGCAGGGGCTTCATATGTAACTCCAAAGCTTGCGGTAATGATTCAAATGGCACTACATGTCTATCATTGTTGTTGACTTGGTTATATCGTATCTATGCCATTGTCAATAGATGCCACCTAACATTGCAAGTTATAAAGACGCCATTTGAGTCTAGCCTTGATCGCTAAGATGGGCTTAACTACGCATGGCCAATTGCGTATCGAAGCACAGTATAAACTCCAGTTCCACGTAAGTGATTTAAATATCTAGTGACAGATTACTCTCATTTCAGAGATATTCCCTGGAACAGCACGCACGCATTTCTTGATTTTAAAGAGGCTGTTTTGCTATTCGAAGACATTTCAGGTGTTTCGAAGATGGCCATCTCCTGAAGAGGTTCGATATTTGCCCCAAGGACACGAGACCTTGTGACACCCGCGTTCATATTAGACTTAATAATACAGGTAGCAGAAACTCGAAGCCTCCTGATTTTCTTCCTATGGTTAAAGATCTGGAGCTAGTTTCTATGTTCTATCAGTCTTTATTGGAACCTACCAATATGACATTACCGGAGCAAGTAAGTGTTTGATCGTGGAAATAGTTGCTATTTATTCATTGCAGTTGCCTTTTCCTCAGGAGGACGCACGCTTCATCTTCCAGGCTTTGTTTTATAAGTCTAACTGCCGGTGAATATCGTTGTTCTAGTTTTGAGACCGAGAGACACGGTTCCCTAAACCTAGTCTCACCGATGTTACGGAGATGCACATTAAGAACTAGGATATGGTATGTCTGTATTTCTTAATCTGACAGCCCTCGCCACAAGCCAGCAATGTTGCAATCCCTTGCCTCGAAGCCGAGAAGGAGGGGGTTAAGAACAACGACAAACATGTCCTGCCTCGTAGGACGTTTTGAGCCATTGGTAGACCTTTGTCACACATCAAATTCATCTCATTTTCAAGGACACCCGCATACCATTGGAATACCAGTTCTTGTAATACTCCTTTTTGCCTGTCTTCAAGAACAAGAAGCTTCGGCTTGCGTTGCTCTACCCATGCTTCTCCCCCTACTTCTACTCCTTGCACCTAATAAAAATTTGTCCAAACAATGAAGAAAACAAGTGCAGCAGCTCGCACACAGAGCGCAATGCAAGGGTCGCGGCCAGAAATATCGTACACGAGGTGAATACTGGGAAACCCTGCTTGTAATCACCGGAATTAATAACAATTCCTTCAACACAATTCGCGTATAGCCACCATAATCTCGAAGCAAATGGATTAACCGTGGACCAACGCCGAATTTTCTTTGCTTTCCGCTGGGAAGAGACATGTGGTTTAAACAGAGAAATCAAGTAATTAGGCCGGCGCTGTCAGAACGTCAATCGTGGTTCGGGAATCGCTAAGTGCCTCCAAACCTTCCGAACCCCCAAAATCATGCAAGTTCCTGAACGTCCAGCCGATGTAATGGTGCATAGGAAATAGCCGAGCCAAGATCGAACAACAGTACAGGATTCCGTATCCAAAGGCGACGCCTATATGCTAGGTTTATTTCTTTCGAAAAAAAAAAGACGGTCACTCGAAGGGCGGGATGAACATCATGCTGGGTTGCCCTTCAAACGTTTCTGTAACCGAGGCGTCGGAGGCTTCTTGTTAGCCATCGTGACACCATTGACCTGAGCTCCCCCTATACTTGCCGGTGTCGGTGCGCCGCTTTCCTCCTCGGTCTTAACGGTTGATGGCCTCCTCCGCTTATTGCTCGCAGGACTTGTATTGGCGCTGGGACCGCTAGAGCTCGTCCCTTGCTGGCTTTGTTGCAGTTGCATCCCCGGTGCTTGCATGTGTCCCTGAGCAGGGCTACCTATGTGAGGCGAGTTTGGAAGTTGCAGATGTGTAGCTGCTGGCGACGCGCCCATGGGGAATTGGCCGAAACTGGGTGTCCGTGGGTTAGGGGGTCCGTTGCCTTGGGGTTGACCGTTCATTACAGGCTGCTGTGGAGCGTTGGTAATATTCTGGCTGACGTATTGCTCGAGCGCAGCATAAGGGGACAAGCCCGGATGTGTATGGTAGAAGTTGAATAATGGCTTGACGATTCATAGGTTAGTAATTGGAATACCACTAAAATGAATTCATCATCACCCCCCAGGGGTTGAACTTACATTCATCTGCCCGACGACTTCAATAATCTAGAATACCGCGTCAGTGAAGGCATATACGGGAATGATGACGGACGCCGAAAACGCATACCTCAAGAAATTGGAACACGGCTTCCGTTATGCCTATATTCTGTTTGACCGCTGACTGGGGCAAGTCGATATCAGGGGGAGGATTCTGAGGCGATTTCATTGGTTTCGCTTTCCCCTTTTTGCTCATCTCCGGAGATAATCGCGAATCTTGGCCGTTTACCTTGAGCCAATCCTTGACCCAATTATGTGCTGGCTTTGCCGCCTCGATCACCATTTTTCTTGAGTGATATTCCTCGTGACCCTGCGTGATGAATTCTAAAAGCTCCAATTTTTGCTCGTTGTCAAACTGGGCACGGAGAGTCCCGGTTGCGACGACCTAGTTGCGCAACCATCAGAATTGAATTACTTGAAGCTCAGCTGACGCTACAATTTGAACAACTTACGTGAGAGTTGTCGAACCAGTAGGTTAAGCTTGCCTTCTGGTTCTCGATGAAATGACAGCCATTTGGCAGCGGTCTGTCGGTAATGCCCTTCTCAAAGGTCAAATTAATTCTCCTAACGCCACTCTCAAAGTGCGTATGGAAGTATCGCGCCAGAGCGGGCTGCGTTATCTCGTGCTGCTTGTCTGTATGTTCCTCGTTTGTCGGGTCGGTGCCGACATAAAATAGGGAGAGTCTAAAAACGCCCCTGGGCGAGAAGAATTGCGCGACAAAGTTATTCCAGTATGTTAAGTCGTCCTTCGTTCTTGAGCCCTGTCGAGAGTGTAGGACGTTAATAACTGCTTTCCGTCAAAGAACGACGGGAGGATCTTGAGAGGGTAGGGGTAAGGTTAGTACTAACAGGATATCCGCTAAGATGTTCACCAAATTGGAGTAGTTTTAATAAGCAATGACCCTTCAAGCCATCATTCTTGTGCTGCTGTTGGTGTAGCAATTGCTGCTGGATGTTATTCGGGAGTTGGAGATGCTGACCTGGCTGCAAGGGCTGAGCAGCTGGCGGCTGAGGTTGGTTCTGTTGACCATTCGGTGGTTGTCCTTGGCCCTGTGGCGGTTGCGGTTGATTTCCCTGTACCGGAGTCTGCCCCGGATTTTGCGGCTGGTTCGGTTGCGCAACGGCCGGCGTCGGGGCTCTCTGCGGGCCCTGGGAACTCGGTTGGGGCTGCTGTCCTGGTTGTGGGCCGGGTTGCTGTTGTGGTCCCGGTTGCTGCTGCGGCTGCGGCTGCTGTCCTTGCTGTTGTGGCTGTCCCTGAGGTTGAGGTTGGGGTTGAGGTCCTTGTCCCTGAGGGCCCTGCTGGGTTTGTTGTGCGGCCATCGACTGCGCTAATTGGGCCTGCTGCATCTGCAGTTGTTGAGGGTTCATCTGTCCAGGGTGGCCGGGTTGGTTACCTTGGTGCATTTGATTATTCGCCTGCTGTTGAGCTTGATGCTGTTGTTGCATTGCTAATTGATGTGCGAGTATCTGCAGTAGGCAAGGGTAACGTCAGCGTCGAGATAGAACTGGGGGTTTTAGAACGTGTAGGGGAAGCTATCCATATTACCTGAGCATGCTGGGGATTTTGATGTTGTCCCTGTTGAACGAGATGCGCCTGCTGGAGATGCTGGGGTATACCGACTCTTTGCATATTCGCCGCGTTGTTTCTCATGGCCTGCTGAAATTGGGCCATATTCATCCCCTGCACATTCATGGGCATGGCGCCGCCTGCGTACATCTGATGTTGGAGCATGGCCGCCTGTCTCTGCTGCAGCATTCTCTGCTGCTGCATCTGGGCCACTAACTGGGGGTTTTGAACTATGGGAGCGCGGGTTTGTCAGTAAAACACGAACGAGTACGTGATCCCCCCGTAATTGTGCTTGGAGGGTATCCGAGAAGGGCGACTGGGGCCTTATTTGAACTCACTTGCGAACTGTTGCTGTTGAAACATCTGCTGCTGGGGATTCAAGTGCTGCAGAGCATGGGCATTTGGGCCGGCGGCGCCAGGAGGCATACCTCCCATCATGGCGGCGGGATTGACCTGTCCACCGGGGCCGGATACCGCCATGTGGGCGGCCATCTGAGGAGGCATGCCCGGCTGGGCACCCGGTTGGCTTGGATTATGAGCCATGCCCGGAGCACCCATGGGATGGCCCGGATGAACGCCGGGGTGTTGCTGCATGCCTGGATGAAAMCCAGCCGGTCCTATACTCGCCATCATTTCTACTAGTGTCGACTATCCACGCCGTGGATATCGACGCCCAACCTTGATCACGAGGTCATACGCTTTCGTTCAGTCTATGGCGTGGTCGCAGTCCCGATGCGATCGATGGATCGACTTGGATGATCGAAGAGCTTTGTTGGCGACACCGTCTCTTACTTCTTCCCTTCGCAAGTAGACACTCACGAGCTCCTTCTCTTTCTACCTAATTACAACAAGACTATATGCGATTTGACGTAATGCGATCGGCGATTGAGTATGTGTATGCTTAGGTATAGCTTCGATAGCGTCGCGTCGGCAATTACAGGGTTTGGCTCTGGGTGGTGCGGCTTGAAGTTGAGAGTGCGTAGAGACATACAAGTGTGTGGCTTGTGGTGAGGATGAAGAGGGAGGAGGAAAGCGAGGATGGAGCCCGATTCTTCTAATCTCTTGAGCTTAGGACGCGGTGGGATATTGAGTTCTCGGTTGCGCGCCACAATGCAAAGCACAGAAGCTACAGTAGCTTTGGTGTAAGTCACAGGAAACGCCACTGCAAACTCACACCAAACCGGACAACTTCATCAATACGTCGCTCGTCGGAACAATTGGCCCAGCTGTGTTGCTGTCGTTGGCTGCTGTCGCTGTCGCTGTCGCGCGTGGGTATAGGCGAGGCGGAGCGGAGAGGCGGACGTGCACGATGGGATGCGATACGGCGAGAAGTCCCAAGTGGGCGCTGTTGGTTGTTGGCGTCGCGGGATTCGCTTCAGGCACAGTACAGTAGACCCAGTCCTGCTAATACGGTACGGTTATGGTATGATTTTATGTAGGTACGTATTGGCCGGGTAGTTAGATTATTATTTTAGTGCTGGGTCGATCTCAAGCGACGACGTCGGGCGATCATTTTTCAAAAAATTGTTAGTGCTGGTGCGTAATAAAGCGGATGGCGGGTAACAGGCTAATAAAAAAAAGGCGAGGGAAGGGGAAAGAAAAGGATTAGATGATGACGATGGGAAGGGCGACACTGTATGTAGTAGTAATGGAAGGTGACAGTGTGCAGTTGGTGGACTGGGCTAGGCTGAGCCAGAATAAGGCGATATGTAAAGGATATGAATAAAATATCAATGCTATGTATTTTCCGCGCCTACGGGCCTCTGATAGACGCCGTTTGAAGGAGAGTAGGGATGTGTGTTAGGGGCCAGCCTGGGGGGGGGGGGAGAGGCTTGGAGGCTCCGAAGGGCTAGAACGTCGCGCGCTTAGTTTTCGAAGTGATCTTCTTTTTGTTATTTTTTTTCTTTCACCATGCGTGCCCTGCTCTGCTCCTGTTGGATCAGACTGTCGAGATCGACTGACGGTGGCCTTCTGTTGTGCGTGGTTAGGTACGTTCGGTAGATTTGATGCGAAAGATTCAGTGACACATCGTACAGAAAGTACTGTGTAGATAGCGCGGTGCAGAGTGAAAATTGAAACAGGCGGGAATGGTCTACTGCAATCTTGATGGGGACGGGGGGATGGCCCCCAATAGAGGTGGCAGGTAGACAGTGCGAGGTGTGGCTGCAATCCAAGGGAAAGTTATTCCCGGCAGGACTATGGGGCACTGTATACTAACAGTGAATGTAACCTACAGCGCTCGAGCCACGTGCGCGGTATCAGTCTACATGTACATGTACCTAAATTAGCAAATTACCTAAGTTGCTCATTGAAGCTAGCAAGGCCACCACCACCCCTGCAGCTTACATGTATTAAAGCTCAACTGTTTATACGTGTGCATTTTGATCACCAAAACACCTAACCAAGGCAGAAAAGAAGAAGAAACCCAATTGGGCCACTTAATCAATAGTTTAAGGAGCGCAGTTATTGTACATGAACTGAACGGAATGTCAAGGTTTAAATCCTCTTGCTATAATGTAAATGTTATATTTCGTAGCATAGAGCTAAAGATTCGGGTTGGATTTTTATATTCGAGAAAATTCATTATAGCCCCAAACTCTTTACGGAGAGCTTTTCCTCGTCCTTTAAGGCGTTGCGTGAGTGTATCTGGGGGAAATAGCTAAGAATTAATTGACATGGACTTTGAACTTTCAACGTTGTTACGGAGAAGTCCTGCTCGTAATTGTAGTCTCCTCAATTCACTACCATAGTGAGTTATATTGCCACTTCTACCGTGGAGGAAGCAGATGGGCCTTTCCGAACGAGACAATTGACCTCTTGTCGCCTCGTTATGACTGGTTTCGTTATTTTGTTCCCCCGCTTGAGTATGACTCAATAGGATTTACTAAACTACACACGGGTCATCTTAGCTCTCAACCTATATATTGGTAGAACGGGTTAACGTGTAACTTGGCTGTACGCTGTTACCAACGATGGTCAACTCGCGAGCGGGATTTACACAACCGCCAGCCGTCGAGGAAAGTCAACGCAAACCTAGAGGTTGTGATTGATCGAATGATTTGGCTATCCTATTTCTATAGGGGACCAGAATTGTATAGCAAAGACATCGACTGAACCTGATTGGGCAAACCATGCTGCACGACAATTAATATAAGTGGTAGAGATATCAACAACTCGGGAGATCGCGGGTGAAACACACAGTGTTAAAAAGGACTTACTTCATTCTAAGCGCAATTAGTAGAGGCACTGTATACAGATGGTCAGTTGGCACTGAGGGTCGTCTTGACGGGCTATTTTTAGGGCCGGGATTTGGCAGCGCCGCTGGCAGCTGGCAATTGGCAATTGGCTGAAGCAAACCATAGTGGAGGTCCACCTTAAGCCCACTCACGTCACATGATTACAAGGTTTTTCCGCGCAGCCACAGCAGATTGAATTGATCCGTTTGCACGGCCAAGAGGCCCCACAAGCCCCATATTAATATTTTTTTTTTCCTTTCTTCGCGTCCTCAAAAGCTTCAAAACCGTCCGCTCCCCGAACTTTTTCATTCTCACATCATTTCCTTTCTATTCAACTCCAGTATGACGAGACTGAGTTGTGAGGATTGAGATCCAAGATCTGAGATGCGGACGACGAAATATTTACAACCTACGGCATCCATCGTTTCCACAAGTAAGCAAGTAAGGTTAGTTGCTCTCGACCATTCTGCAAGCCTGCCAGACATCACGACATCCCCCCCAATCACCAGGATGACAACCAATCAACATGTCTTCTTTTCCCAGCTGAATCGACCATGAAAGAAGTTTCGTCTGTTCGGGCCATTCCACCTCAGTGGCAGCCTGTTACTTGCCAGTATACTTTGTCTGATTTCCCATCGCGCGAACCAAGCCTTATGGTATCACGAGATGGGAATGGTTGGGGGTCGTGTCGCTTGTTATATTTGGTATTGAGACCCAAGTCTTATGCTAACTTGGTGACAGATCTATTTCCACGGTATGTATGTATCACATCTCAAATCGATGCCGCTTCTCTGTTCCTGCACAAGGTTAGTCAAATTCTTCTCTTCGACTCTTTCGGATTATATTTCGGCGTTTCTATGATGAAACTTCCAACCACATTCGCAGTTTCCACTCGAGCTTCACCTAGAGCCTTTTTGAAGCAGATGAGGGCAAAAATAGCCTTTCTTGGATGTCTGATTTACGCCTATTTCTGTTACTATCTTACAGTTAACTTGTTGATACAGACCTTTGGCTGACTGAGTCTTAATAGGTATACGTGACGCATTAAGAAGTCTTGGATTTTTGACCATGTTGCAATATTTGCATAAAATACACACGACTGCTGCTCTTAGCTGTTAGCATCTAGCATTCAAAATAGACATGATGTGTTTAGCCCAAGGCAATTTTGAAGACATACGCTCCTGCCTGTATTTCCAATATCGCCCAGATCCATGTTCCAAGACCATCCTTTCACAATTCCATCAGTAATAGGTAAATCTGTATACGTTTTGCCCGTGCTCGCTAATCAAGCTACCTCAACACCTTCGCGTATCCCTTCCCTTAGAACGCCATGACCAATAGAACTGCTATTTTCCTGCCTTCTAACCCTCCCTCCGACCATGCCCCTTCGGTTCCTACCGGTCCGGCCTCTGCCTAGCCAATTCAACTTGAGTAGTCGGCCAAGCTCCGTCACCATCTTACTCGCTTCATCCGTGTTTGCCGTGTTGATGCCTGTATCGACGCTCGCTAGTACGCTCATACATTGGAGCATACGGCCCACCATATCCGTTACTTGCTTGCTGTCCTCGACGTTCTGTTCTCGCACACTACCTAGGATTTCGCGGCCGCCACGATCGCTTCCTTCTCTCATCTGTGGCGTGAAGGGCCTGAGCAGACTTCCAGTAGACGCCGGGTCAGACACGCCGCTGCCAAAGGATACGTTGCTGATGGCGCGGCTCCGCGACGGGTTTGAGTCGTTCCCGAAAACCGTGGTAGAGGTCGAATTATAGCTTGCCACGCTTGGGTCCAGTGACATAGCCGTCCCAGGCCGACCTGAGAGTCCGTCGCTAGGGGATGTCGATAGAGATGCGACACTATCGTTCAGGAGCGGTGGTGATGCTAACGCGAGGGTGGCAAGGGAAGATGGTAGATGCTCAAGGGATAGCCGGGAGAATATGGTCTTTAGTTTCTCGTATCGAGGTAGAATCAAGGAATCCCGATACGAAATGAGTACAAGCCGCCGGACGTCGAGAACGCTGGATGCTGGCGACAAGTGAGCTTCGAAATCTGGTCCGTTGGGATGGGCGTTTGGCGCTGGGAGCTTAGCTATGACTCCGCCCCAGAAGTCGCGCGCCTGCTCGGAGGTCAGGAGAGGTCCGGAGCCGGAGAACTCCAGGTCTAGCGGGAGGAAAACAGCTTGCATGTAGGGTAGGATACTTGTAAATGTGAAGATCCACAGCTCTACCAGCGAGGGTATCAGCCTATCTTCAGGGGTCTTACGTAGTGCGTGATCAAGCGAGGCGAAGCCCGTCGAGAGCAGATCTCGCAGGTCGTCGACGATGATATGTGCCGATCGACGCTGTATACAGTACTGAATATGCATGGTGACGATGCGGTTGAAATCTTCTACGGGGAGTCGCAGATCTTCACCTTCGAAGATGACCAGCAGTTTGGCCCTCAAATACGGCCAGGCATCATCTAGGGACATGTTATGAAGCCCATATTTACCCGAATCAATAGGTTCGGATAGGTAAGAGTGCGTAGCGGCAGCTGCCGACCCGTAACTACCAGGCCCAGGCCAGTCAGAACCCTGACCATAGGAGGATTCGTTGTCTTCTTTCCTCCTGTCGCGTAGCGCACGCCCGCCATGCCGTAGATCGAGACCGCTGACACTTTTGCCGATGTTGTTGTTCGGACCTGGACTTGGAGGCAAGTTGAAGTTGTACAGGCTCGAGGGCGCGTGGGGATCGACAGGCCGGGAATTGCTGGCAGCAGACGACAGAGGGAGATGGTAGTCATCTTTGCTGCTCAGCTTGTGCTTTTGCCGTGATAGGAAGTGGTGCTTCTTCTCCTTGTCCTTTTCCTTGATTTCTTTCTCCATGGACGGGTCGACTGGTCGAATAGTCGCGGCAGACGAATTACCTAGGCTATAGAAAGACTGGGAATCTGCCAGGCTGGTTGTGCTAAAATTCGCGCGCTGTAGCGAGGCCAAAGCAGAACCGATCTTCCCAGGGCTCGGCAACGGCCGTTCTTTCGCTTCGCCTTTGGTCTCGATTTTCTTGGGTCGGGAGAATAGCTTCACCTTAGACTTCTCCGCTTTCGCAGGCTTCTCCGGGGGCGCCGGGGGCGCATGCGTGGGTTGTTCCGGCGGCGGCAGACCTGGGGAGGACTGAGGTGATCGCGGGAAAACAACGTTGGCAGCGGCAGTTGCGGCGGCCGCATGACTCCCCAATAACCCGTTATGATATCCATGAGCATTAAAGCCGTTATCTCGTGGAGCGCTCGCCTCGGTCAGACTAAGCATGGGAGGGCTGCGGTGGCCGGGAGCGGGTTTTGGGCCTGGTCTCTTGGATGCATCGTGACTATCGCTACCAGGAAATGGAACAGTTTGCGACCGATGGCGACTATGTTGCTGGTGCTGCATCACAGCAGCCTGGGCGGCTATCTGACTAGCTGAAAGTGTGCCTTGAGGTTGGGCCTGAGCCTGGGACATAGCGACCTGGGAGAGGTTGGACGTGCTCGTGGAGGGCAGGCTGGGCTCAAACAGACCTTGGGTCTGCGAGTGTTTCCTTGTGTGACCAGCGCTCCTGGGGGGCAAGGTCAAGGGCGAGGCGTTCCTCGGCTGGGGTAGTTCGATACTAGGTCTAGTCGGACGGGAGAAGTTGTGTGGGCTGTTAGCGTAGGACGGACTGGTGACAGGGCTCTGGGGGCCTCTCGTCTTAGGAAAGGAAAGGGTATCGTCGCTCTCGGATGTGTCTATCCTGCGTATTTGAGGCCTCGAAGGGGCTGCAGAGGACGCGGCTGCGGCTGCAGCGGTGGAAGCCGAAGAAACACTCCCGGGTAGGGGAGAGAAGCTCCCTGGGGCTCTCTGCTGGGATCGTACTGGCTGCATTGTTTGATCGAAACGTCCAAGTTCCCAGTTCTGTTACATCTTGTCCTTGATCCTGATATATGCGATCGGCGCCAACCCTGCAGTTACTGTAGTCCTCAATCAACGTACAGGCAAGTGGAGGCGCACGTAGCAAGGCTTCTCATCCCGATCGAACAGACAGATTCATCGGCGATCGTGTGGCGAGGATACGGGATATTGTATGGGATTATGACTATGGCTATGGCTGTAGCAATTGACGTGAGTTTGGGGGGGGGGGGGGGACATAGATCGGGATTGCTAGAGTTGAGTACATAATGTACCGGGGTGTGTACCTCTTATTATTGAGCCATTGAGGTCCCCTGGCGATTACCTGGTACAAGGGTTAAGGATGTGGGGGGGCGCAGCCCGCCCGGTAGCTTTCACGAACTTAGCTACATGTACCTCATGTACCTAACATCAATCAATTACATGCACCAATCCATGGATGTCAATATGTGGGACCAACAACTGCCCTACTTGGATATCACACAGCCACATCTGCCCCGCGCTCGCTCCCAAGTTGCAAGTATCATCTTCGTAACAGGCTTTGGAACATGTCAAACCTCTTCCAATATAATCGATGTTCCTAGAGCGCATTGCAAACTTCTGCCAGGTCACATATTAACACACCACCGCCACTCACTATCAAGTTAAACTTTGTTATTCATGAAAACTGCCTGCCAGGCTCAGAATTCATTGACAATATCGCCCTCTTCCCCTTCGCCAACTGCCGCCGACCCCACCACGATGACCTCCTTGACCACGGAACCAACTGTGCACGTCCGAGCTACTTACGAGAATTCAAAGTTCGTGGGCAACTCTTCCTCCTTACCTTCCTCTCAACCCTCCACTGCGCCCTTCACCATCCTCACGCCGCTGGCACTTCCCGACTCCGAGTCTGCAACGCACAAGACGGCGTATTTAAGCAGTCTCCGTGAAGCTGTGTCCGCACTACAGGAGCGCGTGAACAGCGAGCTGACGGCCCGTATGGAAGAGGAAGCTCGCGAGGTGGCTGCCACGTCTACTACATCCACTACGAATGGGAAGGTTGGAAAGGGTGTTGCTGTCGGCGGTGTCGACGAGGCAACCGAGGAAGAGAATTACGGAGAAGAAGTAGTGGAGGATGAGGAAGAATGATGAGTTGGTGGGTTTGCACCACCCCAACACCACTCATCAACAAGATAGATGGGGAGCCAAGAGGAAGAAAGATGCACGGGTCTCCTGATTTGCAGTCACAATTTGTACTCCGGCCAGACAGCCTCGACAAAAAGAAACCGAGTCTAGACTTGGCCCTGGACATAGGCGTGTGACACAGCCATTCACACCTCGTTCTTTCGAAAGGAGCAACAAAGTGTTATCAATCTGATCACGGTCTAAATACGGGGGTATTGCCTAGGTACTCATCGCCGCTACTCCGACAGCATGCAACAATGCCCACGTTATGCTTATAATCCCAGAAACCAGAACACCCCCAGCTTCGATATATGCGAAAGTAGCGCGACTCTCCTCGTCGCGCCGTACTCAGACTAGAAACAACCCAAGAAGGGATAACTCGCTTTCCAAGGCCCCATCGGTACGGGTAAGAGGATGTGTAGATAGGTGATACCGCCTATGTCGTTTGGGAGAGCTCAGCCATGTCTTCCCCAGGAACCAGCGATTCGCTCGCTACGACTACCGCTTGTGCTGCGCCCTCGTCTCCCCAGGCATCCGTAATGGACGACACTATTATCGGGGAGCACCGCCACTACACTATTGCCCAATCTCTTGTGGCAGACACCGCATACTCTCTCCTCGCCGATAACAACCCTCCTACTGCGGCCGCATTGGCCGCCGGGAATCCCGTCTCCGAGAAGTAGCAGTGCCTGCGTGTTCACAAGCTGCGTTTTACGCAACCCCTCGACGATGCGGGATTCCGAGACAACGCTGTTAGCTGCGCGGATGCGCCCCCGGAAGTATGACTCGAGCTCTGCTATGGGAAGATCGTCGGGTATCAGAGACAGCGTAGACTCTGCCGGCAGACGGGACCCATGCCTTGAGAGTAGAGACAAAGCCGGCTCCAAGTTCGGCTTATTTGGTGGCGGCGGGGKTAGGTATAAGGACAGTAGCATGTGGTAGATTGAAGGCTTCGAATCGGGATCATCCTCGTCTACCGATGCTGCTGCGAAAGATTCCCTACGTGAGCTAGGCAGTGCGTGGATACGATTACAATACCTATTATCTCCTGTAAGTAATGTTCACCACCAATACATGAAATACGTACTCTTCTGCTTTTGTATAGTCCTGCATGCTGAATACGTAGATCTCAAGTGCTTGTTTATGCGAACCCATGTTGCTGAATACTATAGCCCGAGCTTCGTAGAACGCTGGATCTGTAGACTTTTAGATGCATTTCTGAAAATCGAAGACTCGAGCAACCTACCATCACGGGGGACTATGCTCAGAGCTCTGCTGAGACTGTACTGCTGGCTTCCCTTTAGGAAGGTCACTAGGCTATTCAGCTTCTGATTCCAAGTCTCATCACGCTCGCCTTCCTTCAGGGTTTGGACCAGGAGTTCCACTAGTCGGTTATGGAAGTCGGGCGTGCCGTCTTCTAGCTCCGTGATGATGTGCTGCAAGTACCGGATTTCTAGATTGACGTCGATGGCGCCAAGGTACCGGACGACCCTCTCTCGTGGTAAGGTCTCGGCGTTCTCGCTATCCGCCAAGAAGATCTCCATCCCCTGGTCAGGATCGCGCCGTAGAACCCAGTCTGCGAACTCGAGAATGATATCAATCATCTCCGGCGGCAGGCTTTGCAGATAACCGACTGTCCGCTGGGGGCCGCGGAGCTGCTCAGGTATTACAACCTCGGCATCTGCATGCCCGTTGAGGTCAAGCTTGGCCGATTCGCCCTCTGGTTCCGCGTCTCCGAATTTGCGAAGTAGAGTGAGCGCCTCGCGATGGAGCTTCTTGCCATAGAAGAAATCAACCAGCTCGTTGTATCGGTTGTGCTTGAGCAGATGCTCGTTCACTACAGCGGGGTCGCAAAAGTTGGGGATGCGGAAGAGAGAACCAGCCAGAGTAGGCGTAACGAACATCAGGCCACGGAAGAGAGCCGTGTCGACCACGGTGAAAGTCTCCTTCAGTTCCTGTTCAAGCTGCTCATCAGATTCGGAGTGAGGGTGTGTTAGTAACGCGTCCAAGTTCTCATCTAGACTTGTGGATGAATCTGTGCTGGTTGTCGGTTTACGCGGCTTTAATTTCCCAGTAGCTGGGTCAATCCACCGCTGGAGACGTGCCCTTGTGCCAGCGAGATAGCTGTTGAGTTCGCGAACGGCCTTGACAAGATCTTTTCCTTCCAACGGGCCATCCTGATCGGCCCCTTTCCTCTTAGCCTTGGGCTTTACACTCGCTGCATCTTCATTATCAGTACCGCCTCTCCTTGACGACGTGACGGAAGCAGCATCAGAGTCCGCCTTACGGTGTCCCATCCAGTACTTCGCAAAAGCACTAGGTCTTGATGGGGACGCAATCTCGACGGCGCTATCAGTCTTTACGACCTTATCGCCATTGGTCTTTTCATCTTCTTCCTGTTCTTCTTCCTCCGAAGAGCTTTCCTCTCGCGTAGGTTCGGCGGAAAGATCTCCGGCAATCATCCTAGGGTATAACCTCAGAACTCTCTGGGGCGGTGCATGAACTTCATCCTCATTAAACAACGCTAAACTTTCCGAAAACTTCTTATTCTTGAATAGAACCTCGGCTTTCAGCATCTTGGCCTCCCGCATGGTGCCAATCTTGTCCTTCAGCAGCGCATCTTCAAGCATGCCGAGCACGCTTATAGCTTCGTCGTACTTGGCCTTGTCAATAAGTTCTTGTACCTGGGTGTCATAGTCTGTGGCCTCCATTTTCCACACAGCTCGATCACTACTAATGTGGAAACCCTTGCCCGCATGGGCAAGGCTGTATGTCGGCGGTGGGAAATGCAGCTGTGCTGCACCAGGGAGTTCTATTATCTGCAAGAGGCTCAGAGTCTCCGGGTTCCGCACCTCCAGCGTCCCTTTGGTCGGCGGTTGGAGGGCCAGGATGTAAGGATAGCTGTATCCAATGCTCTCTGGGGCACTCTGCCATGGCACCTGGCGCTTTTCCAACGGATTCCCGTCAGTGTCGATGAATAGCGAGTTGATGTCCTTTGCGAGCAGCATCTGGCCGTCAGCCAATCTTGCCGCCAGTGGCTTTGGCATATATCCTCCAAGCCCCATGTAGCCCATACTCGCCGCACCAAACCTACTTCCCTGCCCGCCGGCCGCGGCGGCACCGAGCCCAACGATCTCGCGCGTCTCCGAAGTAGTCACATCAACCAGTACGTATCCCGCATTCATGCCGCAGACAACCTTGGTCGCATTTGCCCAGGTCAGAGTCCTAATGCTCTCGGGAAGCACGATCTCGGTGACTTCATCATGCAACTCGCTCTCGTGCCAACTCCACACGAGTAGGCGTCGTTTTACAGCTACGGCGAGACGGCTGATGATCTCTGGAATGCCGGTAGCAGGGTCCTTGACAATATTGCTGGTGACAGCAAAGCAGGTGGCATTTTTAGTGCGCGATATCGTATCAATCAGCTCGTAGGTCTGAAGATCGTGGAGAGAAACGTAGTAGTTGGATAGAGAGACAAGAATGTTGGCTTCTTTGATGATAGCAAGCTGCTCGACAGCGCGCGTGGAGAACTTCTCGACTTCTCGCAACAGGTCAGTAGGCTTTGGGGCAGGACCCGAACTCGAGTTTGCCTGGGCATTCGGAGAAGAGGTGCCGTTCGAGGCGGGAGGGCCAGACGGCTGGGCAAGTTCGTTCACACGGTATATTCGCAGCGAGCCGGTATTCAGACCAACTAGAACGCGGTCGCCTACCGGGAGTCAAGAGTAACAATCAGTCTTGGTGCTCCTACATGAAGCTGCAGCAAACCGACAAGACGTACCGTGGGCTAGTATTGTCTCTATCTTAGACTTGACGCGCTCCTTGAGCTCGATGATGGGGCGAGCTGTGAATGCGGAGAGCATGGTGCTCCGATGCTACCCCGGGAGGATATTCATTGAATACAGTGTTGGAGCGAAAAGCAAAGGGCGCGAGTGAATTTGGGCGACGTCGGCTTCGGCTTCGGCGTCAGTGTGGACGTTCTAATAGAGACAAGACGAATAGGTAAGTTAGTAGTACATACGGGACGTATTGGAGAAGCGATGTCATCTGAACCGTTTTGGGGAGTTTTGGATAAGACGCAAGCTTCGAAGCTAACGCCTGAACATTGAAGGTCTGGGTGGATACAGAGTGGGTACAACGGTACCTCTACAGCCTATGACCGCATACATACATGTACCTCTACTTTCCCGAACCGTAGCATTTCATTGAACGTTTGAAGTGCTAGTTCCTCCTCCTCTTCTCATTGGACAGGATGCATCATACCCAACCTGCGTTAGGCAACTTACATGTACATACGTAATGTACATAATGTATAAATACGTGTAGCCCCTGAATGCCCGAATATCTATACTACATACATGTCTACATGCCTCCTAACATACCTACCTATGTACATACATATCTACCTAGCTTAACCTTTAGATGCGCATATTTGACCTATAGAGGTGGTAACGCATATAAAATCGGGTGCTACAGTTAAGGGGTCATCCTGCATCACAATGAATTAGACAAACACAGACACTGGACGGTAGAAATTTTGTATTGTTTACCTCACTCGAGCGCTTCTCATAGTCCGTATACATTACATAGGCAGGTAGGCCTATATGCTCTCCAAAATATCGAAGCTCAGAACCAGCAAACTACCCAGAAAGCCGGTATCCATTCAACCCCTTACCACTCTACATTCCGATAATCCGCATCGCACCATATCCGAGAGTAACTACCACCGCCATGGTTATCAAACTGCTAGGCACGCCGCGGCTGATGAAATGCTTCACGCGTAAGTATCGCTGCCCTGTTGCGTCCTCCTTCATAATCGCCGCTATAAAATGTTAGGTGTTGTTCTTCACTTTTCGATCCAGGTAAGGGATACTTACTCATGTTGGGGAATCCACTAGTCGGTAACGCCATAGCCGCGCTGCACATGAGCGCCGCAGCCATGACGAGCAGGTTGGGATGTGGTTCGTCCAAATCCTTTCCGATATCTAATACGAGCGGCAGGATGATTAGCGCAGCCACCGTGTGGCTAATGAATGTCGCGATCACCAAGGTGAGGCTCGAGAAGATAAGTAGGATGCCATATAGATCCACCCCCTCCACCTCCCGGGAAATACTTCCAGCCACAGTATGAAGGAGCCCTGACGACTCAACCGCTTTGCCAAGGGCCAGCCCACCCGCTGCGAGGATTATGATTGTCCATGGGAAGTTGTTGAAGTCCTCCTTGGTAAGTATACCAATGCCGAAAAAGAGCACAATCGGAATGATAGCAATGACTCCCATATCGCCAAACGTCGACTCCAGCTGATGGCTTGCGCACCAAAGCCCGATAGTGGCAAGGCAGACGGCGGACACAAACCACTGCAAGCCGGTGAATGGTTCCTTCACCGGTCTGATCGGTACAATAGTAGTGCCCTTCCCCGGATGGAATGTGGTGAGGAGAAGGATCCAAATCAGAAGAATCGATACGATGCCTACGGGGATCACGACGAAGAACCATTCTCCCCAAGTCGGCGGAGGTTCCATGAAGCCCAGCGCAACGACGTTCTGGGGCGAAGCTATGGGGGAGAGCATACCGCCAACGTTAGAGGCGAGTGCGGTGCCCATAATGACCGCCTTGGACATGTTGGAGTCCGAGGGAAGATTACGCAGCATGGGCTATAGAATTCCTCGTTAGAGACATGTCGAAGCATCTTAGGGACGCTTACCTACCTCGACAATGGAGAAGCAGAGCACGGGAGCCGCTACATTACTAACGAGCATGCTGGCAAAGGCAGCCACGAACATGGTAGCAACGAGGACTGTGCGCGGCCGCGTGCCCGCCTTACTAAGGACGAAGGTCGCGATCCGCTTGTCAATCTTGCACTTCGACAACGCAGCAGCAACGGTGAAGCCTCCCAGCAACAGCATGATAACGGGTTTCCACATGGCCGCGAACACATAAGGGGTGGCGGCTTTGGAATCTAGCCGATCATGCGGCGCGTCCTCGGAACGGACCACTCTGAGAACCACACAGAGGAATGGTATCAACAAAGACGTCACGAAGAGTGGTATCGCCTAGAATGAAGTCAGTTACCTTGCGTAGTGTAATATAGCACACATATAATCGAGTAACACGTATTATATCGATGGAACTAACCTCGGTGGCCCACAGCAGACTCACGAACACCAGCATAGCTAAGCAGCTTTGCTGTTCGGGTCTCTCCATAAGGGGAACGAGCAGTAGGACTAAGAATATTGCAATGATCCCAAGCAGCGTAAACATAGTGGAGCTAAACAGCCAAGTTGGACAGGTGAATCGCCCGACTGGAGTTTCGATCTGCTTCATGGGGGTCACAGGGGCATCATCACCTTGCAGCCTAACTTTGATTCCATCATTCTGTGCCCCGAGAAGACCTTTGCCAAGGCTTGCAGCTTCGGCGCGGCGTTCGAGACCGATGAGCTCTCGCCATACCGTGTTCCGCTCCCAGACAACATGTTCTCGCAAGTGTGATCGCAGATCCTTCTTCGCTAGAGCTTCGTCTCCATGCGTGACTATGTCGGCATAGGCCTTCTCCATCTTGGCGATATTTTCCTCGACGTGCCTCATAGTCTCGGGGAGGAAAGGATATGCAGCCTCGACGGTGTCTTTCATGTATTTCGGCCGGAACTCCTTGTCAATGATCTTGTCGAACTTCTTAAGGACTTTACTGAAGCCCGTTTTATTCAGTTGTACGTATGATTTGAGTTCGCACAGCTGAACGTAGAGACTGATGATGCGTTTCTTCAACATGATGCCGGAAGAAAACTTCTGGGCCGTCTCGGCATAGTCGTCGTAACCAACGCTGTATCTCCGCGACCTGGTAAGCTCGGTTGACACTGTCAGGTCAGTGGAAGCGAGCATGGCATTCGGAACGGTGCGCCGGCGAAAGGCGCCACCAAGACTCGACCGCCGTTTCCTATTGAGAGCCGAAGTCTCATCGTGCTCTTCATCATCGTCATCGCTATCGTCGACACCGTCATCTGTCGAACGAGTACTGCGGGCACTCCGGGTGCTCCGAAGTCCAAAGGTGGGCTTCACCTGGTCACTAGCGGTATCCTGCAAGACCGGCCTCTGCGCCACTTCAGATTCGTCGTAGCCATCCGTATCGAGTGATCCGATATCGCGCAGAAGATCATCGACCTCGTCAAACAGCTCCTTCTCCTTGACGCCATAAAAGGACGAAATCTTCTCTAGCTCGACGTCCAGCGCTCGGCCGAAGACAGTTTCGGGATCCTCGTTTCGGAGGAGTGGTCGCGTTTCGACATCGGAGACAGCAGGCTGGTGGACAGTCTTTTCAAGGCCGTAGATCCTTCGGGGGAAGTGGTCAGAGATAACTTCGAGAAGAGACTAAGGAAAGGGTGTAAGGAAAGGGGGTGGCAGGGGGGAGAATAGATGAGATGGACCAACAATTTCTTAAGATTGCTGTACGCGATGTAATGACTACTCCAATCCGGAACAGCATTGAACTGGATGCTGTGAGAAAACTTCATGTCGTCTTGCTCCTCCAGCCACCGTCTCTTCTCTCCTCTCCTAGCTCTCTGGCGCTGTTCTCTGCTCGACGAAGAGTGATGCTGGCGACGGTCGCCTTGCTCGAGTTGGGATAGCTCGACTAGTTCGTAAGCCTCTCCCGGTATTCCACCACTACTGCTAGCAATACTACTCCCTCCTCTATCCTCTGGCTCCGTTAATCGCTGGTCGGGATGGTGGGAAACTCTATGCGCGTGATCAGTGTCGCGGGAAGAGGGAGAGGAGGGGTGCACCAGAGACTTTGAGGGTGTTATGGTGGAAAAGCCGAGAGCAGTGGGAATTGGTTCGTTTCAGGGTCCGGCATGAAATGATGCAACTTCAGAATCACAAGGCGGGTGGTCCACACCTAAACATGTTTTTTTAATGGTATTTTTTTTTTTTCCAAGTTGACTCGAGAGATGCCGCTTACATCGCGTTATCTCTGTACTGTATTGGAGGTCGATGGGTCTAGAATGTACGTATGTGCGATCTCCAGACTAACCAGACGAACCATGAGATAATGGCGAATGGGAAGCCTATCATAGGCCCACGTGTGGCTAAGCTAGGGGAAGGGGGATGCCAAGCATCAGCCGCCGCAAGTCCCTAGCTAAGGTTCAAGTTTAGTAGGGTTTAGGAACCAGGTTATTGGCTTCCATCAAATGGTATAAAGCAAGTTCCATGTTGAGCTGCGCCCGACATATGTACATGTATTTAGTGACGTGCCGTTATCCATCAGAATCTACATGTACAAGGTGACATATTACATGAACAGAGCCAGAGCCACAATGCAATGACCTAAAGCAAGCTGTTATAATTTACATAGGTCTCGTACGAATCGGAAGCCTGCCTACATGTATCTAACCTACATAGGTACTATATGCACATAACTCGAAGTCCAGGCAACTTACCTGCAATTCTTATATAATGACCAGTCCAAAAAAAAAAAAAAAAACCCATATTTATCAACAAATCCTGTTTAATTAGAAAGCGGATTAAGATTCATATACCCGTCACTTGTCGTCAAGGTTGTTTGTACGTGCCCACGGTTCTGTATTATGTATGTAAAAGCTGCATGTGGGTTTATCATGTCATTTACTCAATTCTTAGATACACCCATAATTCTACATCTTTCCAACCTCTTACCTACATAATGTATGGGTAGGCAACTGCCCTTCATACACACACATATTCTTCATTGGAGCCTTCAATGTTATGTACATATTTACCATAGGTACCTTGTACCTATGCAACCAATTAAAGGCGACTGAAATCTGCACGCCGCTGCCACACACGCCCACACATACACACTAACTGACTAGGTTTAGGTAACTAGCAACAACCACCCGATCTCGAGGCTTGAGTCCTTGAACACAGAACCGCACTGCACTCTTACTCCACCTTGCTCTCCTCAATCCAAACCAACTTTCCTACTTAGGAAGTTGAGTGACCTACCAACCTCAATCCACACTTCATCGCATCGCATCGCGTCGCGTCGCATCCGTACAATTGCATCCGTTGCCATGCATCGTCACCCGTGGGCCCAAGAACAGGCTCGCCTTCGGAGGCAGGCTGTAGAGGCAGCCCGCCAGCGAGCAGCAGTTGAACGTCCCCTTCGGATGGTCTCTGGCCCMCCCGAGCCCGTCTCGGACGTCCCTGTGACAGGACTAGGCCGCCTGGCAACTCTTCCCAACGAAATCATCATGATAGTCTTCGACAATTGCAGTCTACGCTCTCTATTGCGGCTCGAGCGCGTGAATAAAGCTGCCAAGAAGTTTGTGAGCCTACTACACGATATTGTATTTGTTAGAGAGACTGCAAGAGGCATCATCCAACGTGCCGCACCCCAATTCCGCAGCATCATGTTCACCATCTTGAAGATCACAACGTATCATGGACTACGACAATTGTTGGCCACTTATACTTGCGAGACGTGTGGCAAGCCGGGATCTTTTCGCATGGTCAAGGTCAAGGTTCTTTGCGACGAGTGCAATACATCCAAAAGACTGAAGGACCGGTGAGCCGGGGAATACGAGGCACGTTCGCCCCATTCGAATATGGGATCACACATACATCTCGAAGCTAATATCGCATCATCAGTTTTTTTCCGTTCTGATTATGACTATACTGTCACATCGAACAATAAGCGGATGGGACTTCCCTTGTACTATGCGGAAGGCTGTGCGTTGACTGCAGTAAACGTTGACAAGGTGACATGAGTAGAGGGCGTGTAAGAAAAATTCAATTATGATATATGGGCTGATAGCTTTGCAACGCAGCTCGCGGTTTTGTGGTTATTGATTGAGGAAAAGTGCTCCCCAATCAAAAATACCTGCGACCAGTCTACTACCAGGTGGCATTATGAGATACCCAATCAAACCCCATTAGTCATCCGTCTTCTGTTCTTCCTTATATAGTAATTCATTGCTTGAAAGGTACTTTTTGACGTGGCGATGCAGACCAGTTCTCGCACTTAGACGACGAAAGGGAGGGTCGAGCAAAGGCAGCACTTAGTAAATAGTTCGATCTTCTAATAACTGGGAACCAATGTTTGCAAGGCTGTCACATAGCCTTTGTGCTTGACTCCACGATATGCCTTAAGTTTACTTAAGGGTTTATGTCAAGAAAAATAGGCAGCGCGGTCTCGATTTGGGCTCTGTGATTGGTCGGGCAAATGAGATTCTCGCTCTCTGATTGGTCGTGGAAACTGGATTTGATTGGCT
>JYCQ01000214.1:0-17655 GCA_000931505.1 Hypoxylon sp. E7406B | reverse complement strand
AACGTAAGATCTAATAGTGCTTAAGAGCGCTGGGAAAGCGCTGGAAAAGAAAGCTTTACAAGGCATTTAGGAGCTGAAAGAGGTCCCGAAGGGTATCACGTGACCTCTCCAAAGGACCTCCCGGTTTCAACCTCCAATAACTTAAGCTATAACAATCGCACCAAAGTGCAACTTGAATTAAAATGATCGCAATTGAGTTATCTATCTTCCTATTTAAGTTGCATTACGTTACGATTAATACTCGTAAAGTTATTTAAGTATAAAACTAAAGCCTTACTCTTTAAATTCTACTTACAGCGCGGCGCAAATTCGAGTACCATATAACTCCTTTAATATTACTCTTTAAAATTAAATAATTAATTTAATAAATTAATTAAATAAAAATAATTTTTATTTATAACTTTAATAATATTTAAATTATCTTAAATTATTAATTATTTATTTTTACGATTTTATTTAAATAAAATATAAAATATAAAAGCTTAAAAGTATAAGGAAACTTAAGGATTTTGCCACCCCGAAAGGAGGGGTGGCCTCAAGTATAACGATGAGAGCAACACAGTTCCGAATTTTCGAGACGCTGTGTGGCTGATTATCAGCTACAAACGCAAGTAGGTGTCTACTAGACCTAGCCATCACCCGTCTGTCTTTGCTCACTAGTGGACATTTGTGGAATACATGCTAAAAGGGGGGCTGTAATTCTAGACGACTGTTGGATCATGTTGTGGCCGACTAACCGAACAACAGCCCCGAAAGCAATATTTAACTTCAAGATGGATGCCATCAGGTTCTCCTACTGATTTCCAACCCCACAAGAACAGTCTGTTAAACTCGAAGATGCTTAGATCAAATACGAAACCCGTTGAAGCTTTCGAGAGCAAATTCGCGGTCCGACTTCATACAGCACGAGGTTGCTTGCGCGCTGCAACGTGATGGAAATTGGCGACATGGCATGCGAACTATAGTCAAAGATGCGTAGGGGATTGATTGGTCCGATGGCGCTGTTATTAACTGCTTATGGAAGGGTCTGTTACTAAAAAGGGGTTCCTGAGAGAGCGGAAATCGTCGGTCTAGATGCGCATGAGGAGGCACACGTTGCCTCTGCGCCGTCCCAGGTCGAGTGCCAAGAAGATTCGCGGTATGGTGCCTCAATTCCCCGAGCCAAGGTTTGGATCCAGATAAAGAATTGGATAGTACTGGCTCTCGAGCGAAAAGGGAAGCCTTTAAGAGTCCACCATGACTATCCTGTACGGGTCATCACACCGGCCTAAGGGCGATGAAGTGGTCAGACAAGATTACGGTGCAGAGTGAGGAGAGCCCAAATCATTACATAAAGGGTATTCCCGCTACAAGCCGTAGGCAGCGAGTCGGCAGGGAAGTACTAGAGCACCAGGCCACCTACCCGGTGGTCGCTATCCCTCGGACGGGCGATACGGTAAAGAGAGATGATATTGGGAAGGTCATGTACCACGGCTACGCCCTGCCAAGTAGTGATGGCGGTCTGGCAGTCAAGGTTGAGTGTAGCACCAACAGAAGACGCACGTAGCTCTAGGCGGAATTCGAACATCATGCAGAAGAGGTAAAGTGGATATGGAAGTTCTGGAAAGCAACGGTGACTGTGGTTCTAGAGAAATCGAAGGCTATTCTCAGCAAGGCTACAGATGCCTCTGAGCAAATGCAACTGACAGTGCCGCCCCGGAATCTCAGGAGTGTGTGTTGCAATGGCTACGATGAGGCTCGAGACTTAATAATCCAGTGAGATTATTACTTGAGCCTGTGTTATGTTATTCTAATATCCGAGGCTCCTCACACTATCAAACGAACCTGGACACGAGAGATAGTCTTAATAGTTTGAGGATCACGTATCGGGAGGTATGACCCAATCAATAAGAGGCTTCGCTACCACGTATATATAGCCACAAACTAAAGCTGATTTCATCAGTAAAAACGCCCCTAAAAAGTTATAGGGCAAGGATCACTATTCGATCGTGACAGCTAGACAGGTAGGTACTGGGTTCTATCACCATATACTCTGGTAATAAGAAGAGGAGCCACTAACTAACTACGGCCTATTTCGTAAAGTGCCTCAAAAATTAATAGGCTCTCCGGTAATTATACCGTTGTTTGAAAGGGGATAGCTGGATGGCCGCCCTTTCCCAAAGCAAGCAAAGCATTGCTGAGATCTCCTTTCCTGGACTGACAATTATTATCCAAAGTGATAATTTCAAGTACATATCTTATGTATCATACATTCATTCGAAATAGATTTATGTGCTGATACAATAATACCGCAATTCTTAGCCGCCCCTAGGAGTATTATCGGGATAGTTATCACAAGAGTGTCACTTTAGTAAAAAGCTTTGGATAACTCTACACCGACATCCACACCATACAATGAGGAACCCAAGCCCATTGTCATGTTGTTACTAATTATCGACTCCATCTTTGAAACAAGGCCAGGAGCTTGCCACTGATAATTCGAGGTCAAAAGGATGAGGCCTAGTCTTTCAAAGACGGAACATTGATGAATAACATTAAGGGCGAGATAGTTTGCGTCATAAGCCGAGAATGCTTTGTGTACAGGACCGGCAAACAAAGCCTTTGCTAATGCTATTGCTGAATTTAACAAAGCCATAACAAAATGAGCTCACAGGAACCTTTTTGCCGCAGTATGTAAAGAAATCCAGGGGGTTACGCATACACCAACAAAGTTAGGGGCGTACCGCGAAGATAAGGAAGCAAAGCCCCTTTCAACCACCCTCGCAAGACCATCGAGTATAAAACCGCTAGAAGATGTAGCATAGACCTGGGCAGTTCATCACAGACTTTATATAACCAAGAAAAATAAAACGAATATACTACATCCAATCACTCGATACCCAATTCAACGTTAACAATGGCCAACATGAAGAACACCACTTCCACCAACGCCAAGAAGCCTACACCCCCTAGCAAGGGGGGGCTTTTCGACTTCAGCGACACCGACAACGGCCTTCACGCAGGTGATGGCTCTGGATCAGGTACCTGCTCGATTATGTAAGAAGTGGATGGCTTACTGCAAATGTTTACGAGATACGAGAATATGAGTTATGCATAACAGGACGGATAATTTAGGGATGGTTTGAGGATGAGCTTTGGAGAGTCATAGGGATCAACAAGTAGCTACAGGCGTCACTCATTACTTTGCCCAGCTTTAATTATATTTCTTGTACTTTTGTAAACTTAGCCGTATAAACATATAATGTGAACCGTCTTCGACTATACTTGATTTACATAGGTAGGCAGGGKAAGTAGGTATTCATCTAGGAGAGACGTGTTTAGAGGCTAGAATATATTAGTACGTGTTTGCCTTGCCCCTGGAAGTAACCGACTATCTTATAGCATGGGGAGTCTTTTAGGTGACGAATATTACTTACTTTATTATCCGTATATAGCCGTATGTGTACCTAAGGAATCTTAGACACCTAAAGTATTGAGTTATAAGTGAGCTCTATTCACAATGGAGTATTATTGCGTGTTCTTGCTTAGGAGAAAGTTCCCTTCTTGATATAGGACACTCAACGCATGCCCGAGACCGACTCCTCCCGCATATAACTTGTCTTGACTCGGTGTAGGGCTGCGAAATGCCGGATGTAGTAATATGGCACGGGTCTACTGTTACATCGCCATGCAGCATCATCTGCCCACCTACCTACCTGCTCCGAGCAGTAGGTACCAAGGGTCCAACTCTACGGGGATGTGCGGCCCTCGTTGGAAGTTTTATGTCATGACAGGATGTGACGGAGTTTTTATTCGCGGTTCGAGATGGCTGTGGCGTTGCTTAAGGGCTTGCGATGCTCCTGAGGGCTATCATGGTACACCGACAGCATGCTAAGCGTTGTACAGCATGATTATGCAGATTTGTGAGGTCTGATGACCGCATTTTGCAGAGGTGATTGTCACGATTGACAGGGACCAAAGCGGCCAGGCTTCTTTGGAGGAAAGTCGGTCAAGAAAGAGAGAGAGAGAGAGACTATGTTGTATATGAATACGGAATAGCGATGCAAGAAATCACGCCGTCCACATCTGGAACATGCAACAACTTAAAAATAAGAGAGTGTGGAAGCGTAATCGGCTCGGTAAAACACTTGGATATACGAGATCGGTACCTGGGGGTCCCAGGTTAATTCGGCTGACTGGGAGGAACCGCCTAGGTACCGGTGACGTACTGAGCCTCGGTGCAATGTTAAATGGGACCCATCCACGATCTGGATGCGCTGGCAAGACTAAACAGGGATTAGCTGCAAACTATTAATCTAATCCCTGCATGTATCAAGTCCCGCGACTGGCTTGCCGATAATGAAAATGCGGAGGAGGKGATTATATATAGTGTACACATTTTTCCCTTCTTTTTTTGCTGGAGAAATCTGGCTCAAGGGAGGAAAATATGAATTGCGATGGATGAAATTGAATTGACCTGAACTGCCTGAAGTACTGGAATGTCTGATTTAGAAGTATATAATATCCACAAATTCCTCGTAATGTATTAATTTCAATGTAGGCCTTCATATTCGTACCCTGAATGCATACATCTCATACAGAGGTTATGTGTACTATGTACCTACCTCTTACGTGTACATGTACATACTTACACACGTATGTAGGTATGGATACATGTATGAATACGTATTGCGCATGCAGTCCATCCATCCATACATGTACATACATGAGCGTTCCTGCTATAATGTATGTGAACCATGTAAACTCTATTACGCTTCGTCACTGCTCCAAGGGACCGGGGCATGTTCCTAGCTGTTCCTAACTGTTCCTGCCGCTCGTTCCTCGATATCATGCCGCGTTAGGCGAATCCCTCTTTTTCCGAAAATATCCACATGTCTCTTGTCCTCTCTCCTCGAAAAGACTCACATGTATGTGTTGAAAACTTCCATCCCATGCGCGCTGCTGATGGGTACCTACTCATGATGGTGGGTCGCTGATGGTGCTTCTGCGACTGCATGACGGCAGCAATGCATGATGCAAGGTCGGAAACCCCCATCGTCCAAAGACGCAGCGATCCCCGGCGAAACAGAGAGCGGCTGTGACTGGAAGAGTCACACCTACACAAACACACAATAATAAAAATACATTCGAATACAGCACGTTCAGATTATTAAGTATTATCGGCGAGGGAGTTCGCGCCAGTTCGCTGACTGTATTCGTCCCAACATACCAACCAACCAACCAACCAACGTTCCCGACGGTACCGCCACCATTGCCGTTCTTTCTTCCGTCATTCGCCCGCGTCTCCTGGGGCCGCCCCGGACATTTCGACATCTTTGACAAGTGCTTCTATTCTTACCGCCGAATACATGGCTGGTACTTGCCTATCTAGGTAATTCGAATCTTGAGAGACCGGCGACCATCTTATCTCAAGTCGTCATCATTGATGCTGACGGGCTTCTACCGATTCGTCGGGTTTGCTGAAGAGTTTAGTTTAGTATTAGTTCCCGCACTGGCGGTCCACGAAGAGGCAATACGGTTGGTCTTTTAAGAGTTGCCTTCAAATTGCTCGGAGTACCAGTCTACAAAGCAAACAGCTTGTTAGAACCTACATGTGCGTTAGGCACATAAAACGTACGCTGAATGTTCCATCTTGTCTCTCGGATCATCGACATCATGATTCCCGTCATCGTGTTTCCTCCACTTTAATTTTCTTTGGCCCGGCCCAGCTATAGATGGGCCATCAACCGTACTAACCGCTTCTGGCTGTCTTTGATTCAGGTCCCTTGTTTTCCCTTGGCCCAGGGCATGTCCAGTGCATACAAACATATGTAGCTGCGGCCAAACGAAAATTTCAAAGCCCAGATCCAACGGCTGAGCCAGCTTCTATTCTTGAACCGACCTCMCCTCCATCCAGCCCGGCCGTTATCATTATTCAGAACAGCGCCTCGGGTCATCGAGAATTCGAGACTCACTCAGCCAGCACCAGCACCACCACCCGCAGTCTTGCAACCACCTGCGTGTTCCGTGTTCCCTTGACACACAGTGACCCGCAAGGTACAAGAGGGGGCAGATGCTTTTTGGGTGCGGATAGCCGCGTACTTGGCGAGTGGACGCCGTGGATTCGACAAGGATATAAAAACCGTACTAGGGTGGATGCATGTCTTAGTGGACCACTCACACCTTGACCTGGCACACAACTCACAAGCTCCCGCCCCCCAATCCACACCCTTTTCGCAAAGCTCTGAAGCAAATCCAAACAATCCGGACCCCTGTCGACGAAAGCTGGCCTGCCCATACGTACCGGCCCCCAGCTCGACCAAGCCAAGGGGCCAACCGAGCCAAGCAGTTCAAGGAAGGTCTAGCGCGAAAAAAGAAGCACCACAAAGCTGTGCATGCGCGCTTGTGTACCTGTTGTATGGGTTTGTGTGAGACTGTGCTTCCCTGGTCTGTTCAACTGAGGATAGATAGATTTTCCCATTCCTGTATGTTTTTGGCTCCTGCACTACATGATTTMCCCGTCAGTCTCAAACTTACCTACTCTCCCGCCGAAAGGAAGGAAAATTATCTCGTGCCGACTTCGTCATCCTCTTTTGACCTCTTCTTTCCCTCTTTTGGTTTGTTTCGCGCATCCCTATGAGAGAAGCGCGCGTCGAGCAGAGGAGATTCACGTCAGTAGCAGCGGCAGAGAAGAATAGAAGAGGAGAGCTCGAAAACCGTCACGTTATCCCCCCCCCCTTCGCGACGGAGAAATACCCGAGGTGCTTTGGTGCTGGTGCTGGTGCCGGTGCTAGACCTACCCATCCTACTGCATCATCCCCATACCCTACCTAAGCACTAGGTGGGTAAAAAAAACCGTTGGGCGGCCATGGATTCGAGACAGCCGCCACCACAACTCCCTTTTGCTCGTAATGCTGCATCACCMCCAGTCTATACCCGATCGCCTTTCCCMCCTGCCTCTAGCTCGAATTCGACAGTAACAACAACATCCTCGCCCTTTCATCCATCGAATCCTGCACCTGCGGGTCCTGCTGCGTACGGCGAACACCACCGACGACCGTCAGACACAAGTTCCTTCTACCCGCAATCGAGACCCTCCTATGCGCCGGAACCGACATCACATCCTGCGCCCACCCATTCGCGACACCAGAGCTCGTCATCTATTAATGCTCCCCTGACGCGGAATATGCCACCTCCCTCGCCACCTCAGCATCAAGCTCAACAACCGCCGGCTCCGCATTCTGCACATCAAATGGGTCATTATGGCGGCCCGCCCGCGCCGAGAGCTCATCCACCCGTGAATCTCGGCCCCTCGAGTGCTTTCCCCTCGGCTCGAGAGCTTCCTGCGCTCAATTCCATACATCGAACAGGAAGCACGGGAGGGAGTATGTCGATATCCTCGATGCTCGGAGGGCCGCCTGCTCCCCGTGAGCCAACCCCAGGTCACCCGGCGTCTTTTCCACCACCTGTCACTACTTCTGCTGTTTCAGGGCCCGCATATGCTGCGTCTGTCCATGCATCCCCTAGAATGCAAACGACGAACGAGTATACTGCATATAATAGAAGGCCTCAAACGCCCGACCAGGGAAGACCGTTTGATGCGAGAGATCATAGGGGTAATGCGGCTGGATCACCGCCGCAGGGCATGTATGGAACTCCTGAGCTATCCCGATATAATACTCCACAGGCGTACCCMCCCCGTGGTCCGCCAATGCCACCAGCTGAAGAAAGGAGAGAACAGCAGGGACGAATTCCAGCCGCTAATGTGCCTCCTAGGCCGAGTAGCCAACCCAGATCCTATCACGGAATCCCCCCAAGACCTGTAGATATAGGAGGAAGAGGTCCGCCACCTGGAGATCCTGTCTATGTTCGGCGGGAAGAGACGCGACCACCTGGCCCGGCGGAGTATAACTCGGAGCGACCGCCCCGACCCGTTCCCTATGAAGATCAGCGTCGTTTCGTTTCGGAAAGAGAAATGAGGGAACAGATGAACAGAGAGGCAGAGTTTCGGGAAAGAGAACGAAGAGACAGGGAGAGGATGCATTACGAAGAACACCAGCGCACATTCATGAATGATAGAGAACGCATCGAGAGGGAGAGGGAAAGGGAGCGCGAAATAGAGAGGGAGAGAGAAAGGGAAAGGGGAAGAGAACGTGATAGGGAGAGGGAAAGAGATATGGAAATGCGCGAAAGGGCTAGAAGGGAAAGGACCACATCGGATCCGAGTCATCCCCGCGGTCAACATCCTGGAGAACTCGGCCCTCAGGTACTCTCGCGACAGCCTCCTTATGGAAGACCTGATCCTCGAGATCCTGCAGCCTGGCAGCGGCCTAGTTATGATCAACCACCGAGAGACGCATATGGTCAAGCATATCCCGGCCCGCGGCCAGGCGAATTTCCTTCGACTACAGCAGCAACATACGGAACGCATCCGGCATACGCGCAGGCTCCTCCTCACGAACGCTTTCCAGCGACTGGGCCGCCTCCCCATGTAGTACCTGTCACCCAACCAGGGCCACAACCTAACCATCCGTTCGAGTCTCCTGACAGACATCGGTTTGTTCAGGCACACCCTCAGCAGCAGCCACCTCCACCAGCGGCTCATCGAAGTCGACCCGCCGAAGAAGGACCACCCCCCCCTTCAGTTGCGTATAATGGCGGACCTGGTTCAGCTGCGTTCGAAGCAGGTCGACCGCCACGTGCTATAGACGAAGGTCCACCCCCACCTGGACATCAGAGAGGTTTCCTGGGCATCCAGGAGATCAACCGCAAGGGCCGCGTGTCTCCGCTGCCGCAGGCTGTTCAGGGAGCGCAGCCACAGTTGCAAGGCCCCGCCGGCGAGCCTGGGATCAAGAGTGAATTCGGCCGCATGTTCTCCGGCATAGGAAGCGGTGTGCGCGGTATCGGTGTCTCTAGTCCAGTGCCACCCGGCATGCAACCCCAATTCTCCAACGCGGGCCCTGCGCGGCGTGATGATGAGCATCCCAGTCACGAGGTACTTGCAGACGCCCCTGCGAAGACGGGTGCGAGAGGGAAGCGAAGGAAGGCCAAGGATGAGGACGGCAAGGGTGATGAAGATAGTACTGGTAGGATCACACCGGTCGGGCGGGCCAAGCGTCCCAAGACTCATGCTCATCACCACCATCACCAGTAAGTAGCAACTCTCACCTTCCACGTACCTCGGCCGATATTCATTGTAATCTTTTTTTTTTTTTTTAGTCATCATCATCACCATCATCACGGCCCGGAAAGAACCACATCGCCCCTTCAAACAGCCAATGGGCAAATCAAAAGCATCAAAACTAGTACACCGATACCATCACCAACACGTAAAGACTTTACGGCTCTCACTCATCATCACCCACCTCCTAGGTCAGTCGCGGCTCCGTCTTCGAAGCCAGCGGCCCCCGGTTCGACCATAATCCCAAAGCCGAAGCACAAGATCTCTTCCCAAGCTGTCCTGGATAGCGTTGCGGATCGCCCACGGAAACATCTCGGTGATGTCGTGTATCAAGTGGTTTTGAAACCCAGCAAACTGGATTCGTCACATTCCAAATTCGGCTACTCGTCTAATCCACGCCCGCTCCCCATGGACATTATCAAAGGGAACGAGAATTCGACCTTGACTGTCAAGATTCCCCGGGTGCATCTGAGCCCGTCCGCTCGCGAGGAAATCACGTCTCGGCGAGCCGTCTGGGGAACGGACGTCTATACAGACGACTCTGATGTTGTTGCAGCGTGTATTCATGCTGGCTGGATTCGAGGTGAATGGGGCGATGACGTGGACGTCGATCTGCTAGATCTGTACAAGCCCTCGAATTCGAAGAAGCAGCGCTCAGTGCCTGCCGAGCAACATCTCGAGGTCTTGACGTCGCCGCCGGCGTCAGGTCCCGTACACGTACCCGCGGACCGCGATTTGCATGTGACGCTCCTCGTCTTACCTGCGCTCGAGAAGTATAGTAGTTCTACGCGCTTTGGTATCCAGAGCCGCGAATTCGGTGGGACGTACAATGGACGCAAGTCGATCCACGATGGGATTAGCTTCATGATCCAAAGTGTGCGCTGGGTAGACGGTGCGGCTCCGCAGAGCAGGCTTCGGGGCAAGGCGCGTAGGGAACGGATTAGGAAAGCCATGAGCGAAGTCAACCGGAGTCAAGTGGTGGACATTGGCGAAAAGGAAGTCTTGAGCAAAATAGCAGCGGCAAGGGATGTCAGTGCTGCCAAAGAGAAGAGCAGTGGAAAATCGGCCGATAGCAACGAAGAAGGCAATAAGGAGAACCGCCCTGACGTTGCGTCCAATGATGCGATTCTTACACCAGATCAGGAAAACCCTAGTACAGACACGGATGCGAATCTAAAAGGCGAGGCTAGGGACAAGAACGGCTCTGCGGAAAACCAGAGCACCCAGATGATAGATGCCATTGCTACTATTGCTGCTGGAGAAGAGCTCGAGAGGCGTGGAGCGGATGAGCCTATGGGTGCTTCTACGTAGGGGCGGGCTCTGTAACCGTCGGAATGACGGAAAAGAGCAACAGGCAATAGGAGACATATTAACTAACAACTGTCGATACAGGGAATAATAGTTCAAGCTAGAGCTGGAAAGGTGTATAGTAGAGGGATCTGATACATCGCTGCTGTTTTCCCCATATCTTTTGCGTCTTGGCTTTCTGAGATACCTACCTACCGATGTGTTGTTGCTCTTTTATTTATTATATTCATAGCATAGCGCGGAGTTCAGAGCAAAACTATGTGATGACGATATAAATAATATAGCCACTTCTTACTCACGACTTTATACAACTAACAAGACAACCAACAACTTGGCATATGATGGATATCGCATAGAGGGAGCGAACATATGGATTTTCTTTTCTAATGGTTGTAACATGTTTCCTAGACTACACAGCTTCTTTATATATTCCGGCAAGTGAGTTCGGTTATAGACACCGCAGTCCCATAGACGGCCGTTATAATGATTTCGCCCATTCGTACGGAACAGCGGAGTCATAACTCCAATCTAGAAAGGGTGCATGCAGCACCTACAATTAGATGCAAGGTTGCGGATTCCTTCATCGACTGTACCGACACACAGATGATCCTTAGTCGGAAATGGCCAATGTGAATATCACCAGCTCGAATAGTGTATAAGAGGGATATATAAGTGCCTAAAGCAAGACAATGTCGATGTGTTGCTAATCAATGGCTTGGCCAGACGTTGATCGTTTGTTTTACTTCCTTTTGTGGTCGCGTCGAAGGTCAGTCGGCCAGATGGAGGAGGAACCCAGTATGAGCTCGCCCTGATTCGCTCTCTCCGTCGAACTGGGAGTTCCATAAGGGCATGAAACACACTCATTCTGCACACCGACCAGCACCAGTCACACTATACCGGGTATAGAGAGAGAGAGAGTATATGTGTGTGTGTGCGTGTGTGTGCGTGTGTGTGCGTATGCGCAAATACGGGCTACGGACATAAGCTATAACTGTTATAACTGGCACCGTAAAATGTAATTAAGCCTCAAAAGTCGGTAACCCGCCCATTGAAGCTGTAGTCGCCGCTAGGACCCCAACGGAGGGGTTCGTTCTTCGGCCCGCCGACCTCACCAGTCTTAGGGTTAACATCACCCTCGAACTCGGGTGGCGCGCCTTTCCGCAGTGGTGCTGACACGAATTCGCCCTCGATGGCCGGCGCAGCAGATGTTTGTCCGTCTACTGCGGCAGGGGTGCTGGTACCGGTGTTCAGCGGGTCGGAGGCGGAGGCGGAGGCGGAGGCGGGAGAGCTGAAGTCGGGGGTGGAAGTGGGGTTGAAGCCTTGTTGAGTGTTGGCAGTGCGCTGCAATCGCTCGAATTCGGCTTGCTGGTCGGGAGGGAGACGCGGCGGGGAAGGCATTGACTGGAAGGGATTGGAGTTGCTCGAGGCGCGGCGCTGGTGTTGGTTGGAGAGGGATGAAGCTACTCCTAGTGAGGGCTGTTGCGGGTGTGCGTGTGATCTCGCAAGTCGTGTAAGTCGTGTAAGGCGTGTGAGTCGTGTGAGGTGTGTGAGGCGGGTTAGGCGGGATGCCATCATGACGATTATGCGGCTTCTTGTGTGAATGATTGATTGGATGGTAGCTTAAAGGAGGTTGGTCCGAGACTGTTCAAAGCTGTCAGGTAGTTCGAGATTCACAGTAGAAGAAGAGTCGTCTTGGTGCTGAGTATTGATCTCTCACAACATCAAAGATTCGGTCATAAGTTCGTTCGATGTGGCGAAGGGAATCTCGAATCTCGGCGTATCTAATAAATAAATTGGACGCAGACATACATGTACATGCATAATTCCGGACGCCGCCCCGACATGAGCATGAGCTTACAAAGCCGCACAAAGCCGCACAAAGTGCAAAGCTTTAAGCTTTAAGCTACCTATATGTACATGCGGGTCGCGGGTTTATCTCGGCACGGAGTATCTTGTATCGAACTTTCCTTCTTCACTTCAATGTTGAAGCATCACTTCTGATTGGCCAGCAGACACTGCAGTCCTACATTATGTACATCTGGGCAGGTACGTTTACCCTGTACCAGATACATTGTATGTACATAATGTAGAATTTTTTTCACCGATACACATGCTACAGATCAAGCGTAAAATAAACATAAATATTGATTGGGTACCTATATCTGTGTGCATTACAGAAGTAAAAAGCAAGGGACGAGAAAAAGATAATCCCGAGCACAGCAGGGATCGAACCTGCAATCTTCAGAGGACCGGGGATCCGTGAATGGAACCGAAATCTGACGCCTTACCATTAGGCCATGCGCCCTGAGCTTGTTGAGATACTACAGGTTCTTAAGTGAATTTATGTGTGTTTATTGTTTGTGGGCACAAACTAGACCATTGTGGTAGATAGGTAGACGATAAGTGGACGATAGGTGGATACATACTTGCCTCCATAGAGACCCGTACCTTAGAGGAGGCAGGGATATTCGCCCAACGGTGGCTGATGAAAATTTCTGCGTCGTAGATATTCTATACATAGAGTGGCGTTCGTGGCTCAATTGACGCGGTTACGTACCTACATAATGTAGTCCCTTCCAAGGTTGCGTTTTTTATTAGCCTCTTGCTGCATGTAGAGGCGCCCCATCCTGTTCAGGCCACGGTGAGCAGGGATGTCAAGGTACATGTACGTGATCTGTAGGTGTATAGCAGGTGGGATGGTGGGATGGTGGGATGGTGGGGTGGTGGGGTAGGAAAGAGCGATGAACCCCTCCGGTTATCGCATTGGGGAAAAAATTACAGGTGTGTACATACATACTTTGGTACATTAAAATACCCGTCTGCGTTGACTCAGACTGCGGCTCCTTCATAAACAGTCACTTTCCAGTCTCTCGAGTCAACACCTCTGTCTCTTGCTCTTCCATCGACCCAATTGACCCAGTTTGGACACCATGGAGGCTCTCAAACAGACGTTCAGGCGCTGCAAGGCGGAAAACAGGGTATGATCTAGCCACTTTGCCTTCTTGCGTTGTGCATGCACAGTCAGACAGCTATGGCCATGTAGCCATGCGGCCACAGCACCATGCTGTTGCCCACTCTCAAAACGGAAGCAATTTACTGACTGAACCCGCACATATAGGCTGCCTTAGTGACCTATGTCACCGCAGGTTACCCGAAACCTGAGGATACTCCTGGCATCTTGCTAGGATTGCAGAAAGGTGGCGCCGGTACGTTGTGGCGAATAGACCTATCTTGCCCATCAATCAACAGTAGTAGCAGCAGCAACTAACAAGCTCAAGATGTACTCGAGCTCGGCGTCCCCTTCACAGATCCGATCGCGGACGGGCCTACGATCCAGACAGCGAATACCGTTGCCCTTGCCAATGGCGTCACCATCAAGTCCACCTTGGATATGGTTCGCGAGGCCCGATCCAAGGGGCTGACTGCGCCAGTTCTACTAATGGGCTACTATAATCCCCTACTTAGTTACGGCGAGGACGAGCTACTACGGGATTGCAAGGCCGCTGGTGTCAATGGCTTCATTGTTTGCGACCTGCCTCCCGAGGAGGCCGTCTCTTTCCGAAAACTTTGCAGCAAGGGATCGTTATCCTACGTCCCTCTGATTGCGCCGGCAACATCCGATACCCGCATGCGCCTCTTGTGCGCCTTAGCCGATTCTTTCATCTACGTCGTTTCACGTATGGGCGTGACCGGTGCTCTGGGCACCCTCAATGCCAACCTACCAAATCTCCTCGAACGAGTTAAGAAATACAGTGGCGACAAGCCTGCCGCTGTTGGCTTCGGTGTCTCGACGCGCGAGCACTTCCAGTCTGTGGCCTCTATTGCTGATGGCGTCGTCATTGGCTCGCAGCTCATTACGATCCTCCAGAAGGCCGAACCGGGCAAGGGCGCCCAAGCTGTCGAAGAGTATTGCGCCTACGTAAGTGGGCGGACGACGCAGGAGACGACGCGAGAAGTGGGCGTGGTCGAAGCGATTAGTGCAGCCAAGGAGCCAAGCGGCGAGGACGTGACGGTCAACGGAGTAGTTTCCGAGCATGACGACGCTGCCTTGGTTGCCCAGCTTGCGGCCCTCCATGGTAAGATCCCCGAGCGCTTTGGTGAGTTTGGTGGCCAGTACGTCCCTGAATCTCTCATGGACTGCCTATCCCAGCTGGAGGAAGGCTTCAATGCCATCAAAGACGATCCCAAGTTCTGGGAGGAGTACAGATCATACTACCCCTGGATGGGGCGACCGGGCCAGCTGCATTTGGCTGAACGTCTAACCGAGTATGCCGGCGGCGCCAATATCTGGTTGAAGAGAGAAGACTTGAACCATACCGGATCTCACAAGATCAACAACGCACTAGGGCAACTTCTCCTAGCGAGGCGGCTGGGTAAAACCAAGATTATCGCCGAGACTGGTGCTGGCCAACACGGTGTAGCGACTGCCACGGTTTGCGCAAAGTTCGGCATGGAGTGCACAGTCTTTATGGGTGCCGTAAGTCTTTCCATTCGCCCCCTCTAGGGCCCTGCAAATGACTCACAAATATGCTATAGGAGGATGTTCGACGTCAAGCATTGAATGTCTTCCGGATGCGGTTACTCGGTGCTAAAGTCATCGCTGTCGAAGCGGGCAGCAGAACTTTGCGCGATGCCGTCAACGAGGCACTCCGTTACTGGGTCGTCCATCTTGACGACACTCACTACATCATCGGCTCTGCCATTGGCCCTCATCCCTTCCCTACTATCGTCAGAACCTTCCAGTCCGTCATCGGCAACGAGACAAAGGCCCAGATGCAGGAGAAGCGAGGGAAACTCCCTGACGCCGTTGTAGCTTGCGTTGGTGGAGGCAGCAATGCCGTCGGCATGTTCTACCCCTTTTCGAATGACCCTAGTGTGAAACTGCTAGGCGTCGAAGCCGGTGGCGACGGTGTCAACACGACGCGGCACTCGGCTACACTGACGGGAGGTACCAAGGGTGTCCTACATGGTGTGAGGACATACGTGCTGCAAAACGAATTCGGACAGATCTCGGACACGCACTCGGTCTCGGCTGGACTTGACTATCCAGGCGTTGGGCCCGAGTTATCAAACTGGAAGGATTCGCAACGGGCCAAGTTCATTGCCGCCACCGATGCCGAAGCCTTCATCGGCTTCAGACTCATGAGCCAGCTGGAAGGCATCATCCCCGCGCTCGAGTCAGCTCACGGTATCTACGGGGCCATCGAGCTAGCCAAGACGATGAAGAAGGACGAAGACATAGTCATCTGCCTCAGCGGCAGAGGAGACAAGGACGTGCAGAGTGTGGCCGATGAGCTGCCCAAAATTGGCCCTCAGATCGGATGGGATTTGCGATTTTAAGGAAGGTCTCGTAGACTTGGGGGCGCGAACAAGCCCCTTTTGGGAATTTTGGAATTTGGAGTTGGCGTGTGGGATCGAAAAGTGAAAACAATATGATACATGGCACTCAACAGCACATAGAACTGCGTCTAGATGCGTTTGGTGCAAATTCATCGTACAGTGCAATGCTCACGTGCTTCCTTCATCCTGAGGGTATTGATTTCTTCATAGCTTTACTTGTGAACTTGATGTGAAGCTACTCACGGTCTTAATGTCTTCGCATCTTCCTTAGGATTCACCTCTTCCATGAAATTTTCAGCCTCCTTAGCAGCTTCATTTGCCTCTTCGATGGCCTCAGCATCATCACCTTTGATAATTACCTCCTCGCCCTCCCTAACTTCGCCTAAGACAAACGCGTCGCCGCGCTCCAGCATGCTGTCAATTTCGTTCAATATGGCCTCGGACGTAGCTCCTTGGGCAGCTAATTCGCCCGGAAGCGAAGCCTGAACACCCTCGCCCTCCTTAGGGGGCAACCCAAGCGCAGCCCGTTCTCGAGCGAAGCGTTCGCGAATGGCTGGTGTCTGCATGATCTTCCAGCGAAGGGCCCATCCGGCAGGACCCAGGTCCTTGATCCTTTGGGCTTTGCTTCCGAGGAGGTACTCGTCGATGCCGCCCAGCAGGTCGATAGTTCGGAGTACACGCGCGGTCAGACGGGTGCGGATGAATGCGTTGAGGGAGGGCGACCACAGGCGCTTGGTATGGCGGTTGGGCAGCCAAGTAGTGCGCGACTTGTTGCCGTGGTCCTCAGCCACAGTGTTTCCGAAGCGGATCTTGGAGCCCGCGAACAGACCCTGGTTGGCTTGCTTGTATGTTCGGAAGCGGCCGTACGGGTACGCGGGGACTTGGTCTGAGGGCACGGTCAAGTGCGAGGGTTTCTGTCTGGACAGGGGTATGGCGGTGCTGAAGGGCCGTATTATGTTTTGAGAGGAGGGAATTTCTGCGCATACGAATGTGGTCGAGAGACAGCACCGCGATGGGGCGGCGAGGATTCGTATCGGCGGCATCCTGTGAGCTGGTAGCTGGCTGTGTGTATTTGGTGGTATCCTTGCTTGCTGAATATATTACAACGGCGGCGCGGATATTCCCTAGAGCTGCGGATATGAGTCCGATCAGTCAAGTCGACGCCGAATTGGTCATGAGCATTGGATACGTGGAAGCTTCGAAGACATGCGGGCATGAACCAGTTGAGTGGCCGAGTCGAGCGACTGAGCGACTGAGTGACTGAATGCAACATTGAATTGTGAAGATTTCTTATCGTGCAGTTTATCAAGCCTCGATTTATGGATAAGCCGCCTAATGCGATAGTTGCTTATTATGCAAATTCTATCAATTTGAATGATCCGAGATCTCATGTGACACCGCTCCACGTTCGTGATGTCGCTATCTCTCCTTATCAATTATCGCGGGGTTCACCGCCTGCAGCCTAGACGAAATGGAGGGTTTCAGTTTAAGATAAATTCATATTCCAGAATATACATAGCTACATACATGGAAGTATCATAGGTGAAACATCCCATATCCTCTATCCTATGCTGTCAACAGCAAATCAATCTTACGAGCACGATGCTTCCCCCAATAGACGAAGCAGTCCTCAAGAACAACCCCGACTTTGAGCGTCTCTACAAGACCGTTACCGGGTCACTTCTCAATGATGACGGATCGACCAAGAGCAACGATCCAGCAGCCAAGAAACGCGATGCCGTACGCGATGTAAGCTATATAAGGACTCATATACTAACATAGTGGTCAATTGACTAACAGGCGTGTGTAGGAACTGAGGGCACACCGTCTCAAGGCGACAAAACAAC
>JYCQ01000213.1:0-20201 GCA_000931505.1 Hypoxylon sp. E7406B | reverse complement strand
CAACAACAACAACAACAACAACAACCACCGCAACCTAGACGAACAAGATCAATGCAGCAGAACCAACAGTCAAGGACGTCCGTCTCAGCTTTGCCTCCTGAGATCCTCGACCTGCTACTCCTACTCCCGCCCTTCCTCTCCAACTCTGGTAGCATGTCGCACTCCTCGCTAGCCCTCCTCCTCTCGCGCCCGCCTTTCTCCGAATTAAACCGCCTATTCCCAACCCTCACAGCGACCCTCTCTGCCACCCTATCCCAACAGGCCAAGGCCCTAGCCCGCGTGCTCAACCCGCACACCAACCCATCCTACATCCACCGGTCGATCCCGACTCTCGCATCCACAACCGCCGCCCTTCGGGCCAGTGTATCCAGCTCCTCCAATTCTCTCTCCCGCTCGCGGCAGCGCGCAACGCACGATCTAACTACACACCTCTCCCAACACGCACGCGCTGTCGCGCAGCTGATTCGAGTTTTGGAATCAAAGCACGGCCCGGCGGCTCGATCTGCCGAGCTGCGTGCTGCGGACGCCGGCCTCGAGACCCAGGTTTGGGCCCTGGCCGCCGAGGCCCTGCTTTGGGATGCCCGGAGAACCGTCTACCCACCCGAGGCCCAGCGCGCTCTCGCCAACTACCGCCGCCACCTAGGCGACGCGCGGATGCGCCTGGCGGATGCTATACGGGTCCGCGAGACTGAACTCGAGGATTACGGGGTTTCTACTGTGGAGGGAGGGGTCGGAGACGAGACCAAGGAACGGACGATGCGCGAGATGGCCAGGGTATGGCGAGAGATGGAGACGCGGCTCAACGAAGTCAGGGGTGATCTAGATCGGCTTGGATAGGATGCCCTTTTAGCCGCTTGGAGCGGAATACATGCTCTTTACATGAAGCTCACTACCTTCATAACAAAACCTACAATTTTCCAATCAAAATCCTTAAAACTTCTGACAATGAATTCCATTTGCATATCTAGAGGTGGTGGTATCACAGGCAATCTGGCCGTCTACCATCTATCGGTGAGACAATCCAAGCAGATGCAAAAGACGGGAAAGAGGGAGTAAAAGCAGACATTATCAATAACATCCTCCATTTTCACCCAGGGGGATATCGCAATGAATAGGCAGAGTATACCAGCCAGCCGATACATTAGTTCATTCGTCTACCCATCGTGCCATCGTACCGGGTATGATTTTGTCTACCCCATTGTGTCTAGACCGCGTGAAACAAGCCCCTAGTTAAGAAGCCTCATTCTCTCTCCTCGAAAAGGGTCACATTTAACCCGTAACCTTGTAGATAGCCTCGGCGAGGCGTGAGACATTGTCGCTTGTAATGCCGGCGATACTGATGCGGCCGTCCTTGGTAGCGTAGACGCTGTGTTCCTTGGCTAGCTTCTCCATGGCAGTGGCATCGAGACCAGTGTAGGCGAACATTCCAATCTGCGACGAGATGTGGCTCCAGTCGTGAGAGCTGCCAAGCTTCTCGAGGTTCTTCTTGAGCAGGTCCCGCATGATCATGATACGGTCAGCCATTCCATAGACCTCTTTCAGCCATTGTTGCTTAAGCGCCGCGTCGTTGAGAATCTCGGATGCGATGCGCGCGCCATGCAAGGGCGGGTTCGAGTAGAGGGGTCGGATGAGGATCTTGATCTGAGATTCGATGCGCTTCTTCTCCTCAGGCGACGAGGCAAGAATGGAGAAGGTACCCACTCGTTCTCCGTAAAGACCCTGTTTTATCCACGTCAGTCAAAGCTGTTCAAAACGCGTAGCGTAGCATATGCAGGAGTTAGGATACCATGTTCTTGGCAAAGCTTTGCGCCAAGCAGATGTTGTGGCCTTGCTCGACAAAGTATCTCACGGCGAAAGCATCCTTGTCCGTATCACCGCTAGCGAAGCCTTGATAGGCCATGTCGAAGAAAGCGTAGTGGCCCTGAGCCTTCACTGCTTCACTGATCTCTTTCCATTGTTCAGGCTTGGGATCGATGCCAGTGGGGTTGTGGGCGCAGGCATGGAACAGAAACATGCTTCCCTTGGGAGCGGCCTTGATGTCTGCCAGCATTCCTTCAAAGTCCAGTCCAATGGTGCTCTTGTCATAGTAACGGTACTGCTCGACCTTGAGGCCAGAGTCGTTGAAGACGGCCTTGTGATTAGCCCACGAGGGGGKGGGAATGTAGATGGTCTTGGCGCCCGGGTAGAAGCGCGACAGGAAAGCACCGCCGATGCGCAGGGCACCGGTTCCCGAGATAGACTGGGTGATAACTAGGCGTTCGAGAGCAGACGAGCCCTTGCCGTACGCCAGCTCGGCGGCGGCCTTAGTGAACTCGGGCAGACCGGTGATGGGAAGGTACTCTTTGTTTAAGCGCTTCGCGATGATTCTGTCCTCGGCGGTTCGAACGGACTCGAGAACGTAGGGTCTACCTTGGTCATCTCGGTAGGCACCAACACCTAGAACGAGAGCCATTAGTTATCACGGTACCTTACATACAGCCGAGCGGATAGACTTGGGGATGAAGAGAACGGGTACGGCATACCGAGGTTAATCTTCTTCTCGAAGGGATCGGCCTTGAAGGCTTCGGTAATACCTGCACGCAGTTTAGTATATGGTCTCGCGCTTTCTTATATGAGTGATATATGTATATACCAAGAATAGCCTAGTGAGCAGAGGAGCGTCGTGTTAGTCAAAGAGCGAGGCAGCCATGAATGGGCCGCATGGGGTATCGAAACTTACATCCTATACATCGAATTGTTAGCAAGTTTCGCGCTTTTAGATATTGCTCTTGGACTTCAATTGAGCCGCAAGCATTGAATATTGACGATTACATACAGGGGGACCTTGAGGCACACTGGCCCAGGTGGATCCAGCTCTTGTGACTTGAAAGGCCATTGCTGATCCTCTCCGAGCTGCAGCTTGGCGAGTGGCGATGCGGAGTGTGGGAAGCATCTTGAATATGTGATGTGGAGGGTTATGTTGGAGACGGGGAAATAGAGGAGAGGAAAGGGACGGGGCGAAGAAAAATGAGGGTTTCACGAAGCCGTCACAGTCTGGGAGTCAGTGAACAATAGAGGGATGCGAGGGTGACTGGGTGACTAGGTGACTAGGTGACTAGGTGACTAGGTGACTACGAGGGTGGCATGTACATATGAGTAAATTTTGTGCCGCTGCTTAGAAGTTGCGAGTCGAACGATTTCGGATCCTTGTGATGGAATTAGCTCAAGTTCATCAAGCCCATTGCGCCTTTCTTGGTACTAAGCTCCAGCGAATTGACCCAATTGATTGGCGCGTCACACAGACAGTCACCCGCTAGCAACCGTTCTTTCCCCAGGTTTTGTTGCTGCTTACCTAGGTAAATTATTAGCGCACCAATGGTTTCCCCCGGACTGGTCCCACACCTCTGCGTCGGGTCATTATCGGTTAATCATCTGACGCCGATAGGCTGGTCATTATGTACTATGGTACATGAATCACAATCCTAGGAGGTATGTTTCAATGTTGTTAATGAACAAATAAAGTTGCTTTTTTTCCTTTTTTTTTTCTTTCAATCGACTTAGCCTTCTAGAATGACCATGACGTATGATTGAACATGCATACCTAGGGTATGTTGCCTCATACATCAGTCTGAGCCTGCATGTTACCTTACCACCGTGACTCGCAGCTCTTCCAGGTCACTCTGCCCTTGAGCCTGATATACTTGTATAGGTATTTGACTCGAGGATCGCTCCAATCCCATACTCAGTAGCAGACATGTAAGCTAATCCTCCAGAATCAAGGGAAACAGGCTTCATGAGGGACACTAACACTAGCGGAGCGTTGGTGCTGGGTAAGTTGGCGTACACTCCTCGTGATTAGTAGAATCACAAACGACGTCATGAACAGTAAGGAATAATCTCATCAACGTGCTATGCCTGCTGCTATGGTGGCTTCAGATATACCCCAGACGCTATCGCATCTGCTCTCCACACCTGACCCTCGTCCGGTTGCGGCCGACTTAGGATCCCTTGCAGTCCAACTCTCATCTTGGCTTCCATCTCTCCAATGCTCCGTCTCCGATATCTCATCTACCGTCGATGAGCTTCTCTCGCTGAAAAACGTATACCGGTCCGTATGCCCCGGTGGGAGAGGCCAGAGTCGACTATCCAGCACGTCGCCGCTAAATGTGGAAGCAGGGACAACTGAACGACCCATGTCTCCCCAGATTGAGCTACGGTTCGAATCGGCAACTGAGATTCTGCTCTCATGATGGTTACCTTGTCCTCCCGTTTGAGATATTGTGCTGTCCGGTGATACCCCCAAGTCTCGCTTCGGTATCTCTTCCACCGAGTACTGCCGCCTTCGTACCACGAAGCAGCGAATCGCTATGGCTAAGACAGCGAGAAATGCTGTCACTGAGATTACCGAGGCGATAATAGCTGTGATTTGCCCTTCGCTGGGACCGTTCTCTGCCGGTGGCATATCTGACGCAGTCGACGAGTCTTGGGCGTTGTTTGCGTCTTTAGAGCCGGATGGGTATGAGGGTGTTGACATAAGGCTCTTCAGAGCGACCTTTGAAGTAATCGCGCTCGATTTCGAGGCGGTTTTACTGACCTCGAAAGAGCTAGGAGCAGCGACCGAAAGCAATACAGATGACAAATCTACCACCGCTGAAGTGCCTTTCGACACCAAATCTGTCGCCTCCGCAACTGTAGAGGATGCGTGTATAGGCGCCGAAGCAGTCCAACCTATTACACCTGAAACATCTGAGCTAGTATCTGGGAGCGGATGGTTGTATTGGGTAAGGGTTGTGGTCAACGTGGTTGTGATGAGCGACATCTACGTTGAGATCAGATTGMCCAGCCGCTGGGCTGGGTTTTTGCACTTCGTAGACTCTGAGCTTGGCATTCGCCTATGGTCAAATTACATCGGATACTTGACTTCGACGACGACTATCCGGGTGTGCTCGTACTATGGCACATTAGAGGCAAATGGAATAGAATTAGGGGGCACACCGCCGCCTGTCCAAAGACGTCTCATAATGCGAATACCGGCGGGAACTGCTCTACATGCCCAGACTAACGGCAACAAGGGGGCATTTAAATCAAGAACACCCCAGAAGGTGTGGCACCCAGATCCTGACACTCTGGAATAGATGCACGTTTTTTCTTTCATATAGATAGCAGGTACATAAGATGTAGTAAGGAAGGATTCAACGGAAGGATGAAGAATCGATCGACTCCAGATCGGTTGTCATTCGAACAGGGAGGGGGCATGAGCCTAGCTACCATTGAATGTAACAGTAGTCTGACCAACGCGGGAACCAATACAGGTTAGGAAATAACTCAATTGCGTTCAAGGTGGTCCAATTCTGCTGACCAGGGCGACATCGAGGCTGAGCCACACAGCGGCATAAAATGTCTGCGGCGAGCATCAGCTCATGGTGATCGCTTTAGTCCCGACTCCAAGATATGATTCGTACTCCTGAGGGCTTGGGAGCGTCCTCTGGTGAATATATGTAGAATCTGCAGCTGGCAATTGTAAGATCTGTTCAACTACAACTCCACTAATCATAAAGGATATCGAGCTATCCATTCACTTGGGAACCTTGAGCGGGCCGAGACCAACAGGAATAGTTCGCGGACCATGGGTTCGCCATGTGGCTGAAGACTCTGAGGGATCGCTGCAGTACGACTGCCTGATACGACCTTACCGGTGAAAATAATTCCTGCCATCCTGCACGAGAGCCAATCAGGACCGTCTTGGGAATCACAACAGCTTCTGAAAGGGGGGGGAAGGGGTTGCATATAAGAAGACGGCGTATTCTTATTGTAACGTCATCGGACACCTCCGGCTAGCAACAGAAGCAATCTTGGCTGACAGGTTCCACGACATAAATGAAGTGCCCATATATATAGCCTTCGGAGATGCATCTGATAGTCATATAATTTCCTAATCCAGTTGGAAGGATGCGACAGCAACCCCCAACTCCTACCTTACCGCCCCCTCCCCCAATTCCAAAGGTGGTTTGACGAATTCCGTTCGTATGGGGGCTCCCGCAAGTCTTGTTCCTCAGTCCTTATTGATATTATTATGATAGCTACCTGGGCTATCCAAAAATGTTTAGGCTATGGAGAGATTTTTGCCAGCCTTTTATGAATAATGAGTCTTTTTCGTAATTCTAAAGAGCTAGGCAACATGGTCTGAGTTGCAAAGCCACCCAGTTGTTAGGCACAGTTCACAGTCCTACTAGACGGCCGATCTGGGAATAGCGAAGATGTCGGCAAGTTGCGTTACTATACTGTAAGTAGCTAAGGTATTCTTATGCTTACATTGTATAAAGTAAGAAGTAAAGAGATAATATATTATGCCAACTATTCTGTCTTTCTATCGTGACTAACAGATAGCCTTGTTCTATAAGCTCTCCTTATTGGGTGGCGTACGTACTAGAGCCAATCCTTTCCACTGGCCGCAATATGGTATTTCCCCGAGACCCTGTTTCCCTCTAGATCTCTAGTTACATCCAGGAGGCATCATTAAAATGGAATTGAAGAGGACAAGATACCTATTAGTCTAACTCTTCAGATGCACAAGACAGAAAATTATGATATAATTCTGTGCCGAATAAAAAAAAGGAGGATGTGTGCTATTTATCACACGACACCTGGTGATATGTCCTATTTGCTTTAAGCGAGGTCGTTGTAGGTCTGGGAACTAGCTTGAAACGGAGGCCACTTTGCATCAATAGGAAAATTAACTTGTCGAGGTTGGTATATATGTAGTGTGCTTTTCGGTTGGAAGCACGGCCTCTCCAGTTTATCAATTTGAAATCCATATTATTGACCCTCAAAGATATCATGCCACTTAAGCCACATCTAAATATTCTAGAAGCCTCGATAGCCTGTAGAGCTTGAATACATCACCCCCTTCCTAGTTGACATAATACCTAATTGACTGGATTAAAGCGACCGATTTGGGATAGCAAAGTTAGGTACCGAAGCAGCTACTGGGGATAGTAGGTAAGTGTACTCTGACCTACTAGATTACATTGATCTATGATAAATTAGACAATTAATTGATGAAAGAAGTACGAACCTGACGGTGGTGAGGAGAGAACAAGGCTGGCACTTTACTACAATGTACCTTTGGATAGAACTTTGCCTACATAAAGTGTATGTATTTGCAAATGCCACTGTCTAGCCTATAGAGAATCACCTCGTCGAAGGTAAGGTTGAATATATATATGCCTTGTAGCATTCGAACATCTTTCTGTTGTATGATTGTGACAACTACCGGAAAGGAATGCAACATTCAGGGGACAATCGTCCCTTAGGTAATGTTGTGTGACGGCTGATCACGATTAAATTTCAATAGCCAATTCCTTGCGTGACCAATATTAACATAATACTAGTGGTTGGTTTTTTTTTTTTGAACTTGTGATGCATAAAAAATGGTTTCAAATTTTGGAAAATTAGGTATTTAAGAGGTATCTCATGGTTGTGACGATCGAAACATGTCCCTGTGCGGTTCTCCCTATATTAATTAGAAACTTCTTGTCATCAACACCGAAAAGATTGGGCCCGCACAAAGGTGCCATCGTAAAAGCTAGATGAGAGAGTTGACTGCTTACCACTTCTTATATTCAAGTCATCATTATTTTTCTTTTTTTGCGGCAGGCTCTAACAGCGATGGTTGATTAGGGGCTGAGTAGTGATGATAACCCCTATTCTCCGCGTCTTATCAAACCATGCTAGATATTGCTACTATTTCTAGTTCGTAGCACTACTTACAGGACCGTTTTATGAATACTAAAAGTATGCTGTCTCCATTGTTTGATTTTGTGTATTATGTACGCAAAACACCTATTAGAAACCCTTAAACTGTTTCAAACCTGGTTTACAGCCCTCGGGGTTTGTCTTTGCTGAAATAAAAAAAAAATACGCGGATGCAATCAGCTCTATGTTGGCCCATGGCCCCCAAACCGCTCCGTGATACACTCCCCAACCGAGATCATAATTTGGTTTTAGTTTTGGGGATAAAATCGAAATTGACGAATACCTGAGTACGTAGACCATGATCACTATTGAATACATGTCACCATGTCATAATCAAGATTCGACATAGGAATTATTCTTTTACTAGATTGACCCCTATCAGAGAACCAGGGTTACGCTGAGCTTGACTCGGTTCGGCTATCGGTCCTATATAACCAGTTCCCTTAGACAAATCTTAATAATGATACGACTCTATCTTCAAGCTCGCCCGGCCGTAGTGATGATTCCTTATTATGACTTCTCAGAAATCTGGTGCAGTCATGTCACTCGCTAAGGCGTGATGCATATTAAACTATCACATCTGATCACGCAACGGGTACGCGTAGCGACCCTATCGGCGTGTTGAGGCCCTACCAATACAAGCCCATTTCCCAAAGAAGCACATGACGTTCTCTCTCTGTTATGCCGATAAGGGGCCTTTCTGGCCGCGAAGCCACCAAGAAAAATAATTCGGAGGTTGGGCATGTTGTCCTACATTAGATCATGCACTTTTTGCTGTGCTAGTATCGTATGAAACGAAATTATATGCAAGCTAATGTGCATGGAACCTGCTGGTACGGGTCATATATTAAGATTTGAATTAGAGTCCAATAATTCCAATAGCTTCGACTAACCTCGGTCTTCGCTTTAGTTCATTTTGTCGTATGAAGGGCGCTGATGAATTAAAGCCTAACCTGCACCATCCTACATGATAGATCGTGGACGTCAACCAGGTGGGACATGAGCATCCGGGACGAAGGATCTGGCTGTCTCGGAAGCAATGCCCGACGGTTTGACCTGTTGCCTTGACCAACAGCCACTCGCATGAAATTGGTATTTGGCATGCATGGCTCGATTTGATGAGACCATGGCAACGCAAACGTGCTGCTGGTTACGGTATTATGGAATCTAATAGCGAGGCTCCCGAAAGCTGGCCGGTGCGTAGTAATATAGCTGATCTATCATACCTCGCTCCGCATATCCGATCCAAATGGGAACCATTAGTCTAGGGGCTCTTAGCTGCATAGAACAAGTCACTTCTACCGTCAGAACTATGTGCTCTGCTTGCAATAGATCACTAAAATGAGATGCTGGAGCTTGCAGCATTAGTTCGATAGAGAGAAAAAAGGATGACTAGATCGGATATCGCATGAGATATGACATATCACCTGCAGTCATCGGACGACAGAGCATGCCTCGAGCAGATACATCTCGGAGTTCACTCGACACGACCTAGCGGCAAGCCTGAAAGTATGGAAGATACTCGATACCTGGCAGCCGTGGGCCGTGATCGTCCTTACGGGCAGGGCAACTATGCCAGCATACATAGGTGCTTTAGGCGGGTATTAATACAGAGATGACACCTACTTTATAACGTTCATTTTCGAGACAAAGATAATGTAAACTCCGTGAGCTGAGTAGAGACTTGCAAGACAATTAGAAATGTTTAATCGAGAAGTTAGTATGACTAGAAATAATTTACCTCGACTCAAGCTAACCCCAAAGGAGAGAAATCTCACCGCCAGACGCGCCCGAGAGCGCCGTATTTTTCGAAGACGACGAAGACAGATCGAACTATCCGATGTTAGCGATAATATCCTAGCCGAAACCAGGCGAGAACAGTATAATGTCGATGGGTCAATTCGAGCCAATTGCCAACGTCAAGGCCAACTCAGTTTTGAAATTACATCGACTGACATGGATGAAACCCAGCACCATCCCAAACAAGACCAGCAGGTTAACAACCATGAATCATCTTCAACACCATCTCATGGTGAGAACAGTGGACAACTAGCCAACGATACATTATCTGGCCAACAGGCTTCGGATGGTTATGGCTATGCGACTTCAGAGGCTCCTGACCTTCAAATTGGCAACCACACCCGTCATGCGGCACCAAATCAAGTGGAAACCCAGTCCCCTGCGGCCGTATATCATAACTTAGGGGAATACGTGGCTCAGGAGCAAACTGTTCAAAATTTTACACTCGATCTTTGGAGAGCGCAGTCATCACATGACGGGCCTCTTCGGATGGTACCTGAGCTCTTAGGCTTTAGTGATTGGCACTATCGCCTAGAAAACAGTTATGACCAGGAAAGCGATACAGGGGCTACAGGTGGGGTGACTCCTTGATTTCGGAGTGATTAAGAGAAGCATCAAGTTGGTTAGTTTACATATAATGGGGGTTCGTTTGATGGAAGGTTAGAGTGGTCAGATTAACAATTATTACTACGGCTCAGTTCCTCTACACCATTCTAGAAGCTAACAGGCAATAATCGTGTTGAATTGGGTCTAAGTGATAAATTTAGATCCTAGTCTGATTATAACTACACGTTAGGCACCTAAAATAACCACGGGACATCTCCCTAACGAACACAACGTAAAAGGATAGGAGCTCCTCATAACAAATACATATTAGCTTTATAGTCTGCTACATGTACACTCTATATAGGTATATACTGGGGTTGCTTCTAGGCTTCAGCGTGTTCTTCATGAAGCGAATCTGACGCAACTCCTTCGGGCACTTTACTTCCGTCCCACTCGCTCGATTTGATGGGGTTGACGTGGAGCAAGTACATGGTATCAATCTCTTCTAGACTTCGGTCCTTGGTCTCAATCACGAAGAAGTAGACGATGGCAATGAGGGCCGCACAGCAACCGGCGAATACGAAGCCATAGAAATAGTCGATCGAATCGGTAATGAATCGGGTGAAGAACGAGATCATGCTGCGTCAATTTAGTTAGCAATGGTCGCACGAGAATTAGGCACACAGTTAACACATACAAGTTCCAGAACCAATTAGAGGCGGTGGCTAACGCCATGCATGGAGCGCGGTATCGAGAGGGGTAGAGCTCCGCGACCACTGCCCAGACGAGAGGACCCCAGGTGGTAGCGAAAGCAGCGATCGCAAGGCAGGAGAACACAATCAAAGCTGAGCCGGCTTGGGGCGTGTTCATTGGGTTAGTCGAGTCTAGTGCGTAGTGGCCGACGAAAGCATAGATGCTGTCGCGATGCGAGTTAGCTTTGGTGAATCACTATAGGTAGGCAGGTAACCTATGGTGTATAGCAGGATAGGTAGGCAAGCAACTTACAAGAAACACACCATCATCCATGCTGCGCCAGCAATGAGAGCCTTTCTACGGCCAACGTTCTGCACAACCCACAACCCGGCAATTGTAGTGGCAACGTTGACCGTGCCGAGGACGATTTGCGTTACGTAGCTATCGCTAAGGCCAGTGGCCTTGAAGACGGTCGTTCCGTAGTAAAAGAAGAAGTTGGCACCAGTCAATTGTTGGCCTGCCTGGAGAACGACACCTAGGAGTGTTCGGTATAACATTCTTGGCCCAGTGAAGATTTCAAACCAACTAGCTTTGCCGCTGTTCTTCTCTTCGTCTAATTTGACTCGGATCTCGGTGATCTGATCGTGGACACTTCGATGAAGAGGGTCAACACCGGCCAACCTCGCGATTGTGGCGCGCGCCTCGTCTTCTCGTCCTTCACGGTAGGCATGTCGGGGGCTTTCGGGGAGGACGAGGATGCCAAGACAGAGAATCAGAGACCAGAGGAAACCAAGGCCGTTGGGGATACGCCACGAAGCGCTCGAGGCCATGTCGGCGGTACCCCAGTCGACCATGTAACTGGTCCAGATACCGAGAGTAATGAAAAGCTGATATGTCGACACTAGGATGCCACGGATGATGGCTGGACTGCTTTCTGACTGATACATAGGAACCACAACAGATAGCGCACCGATGGAGCAGCCGGTGACCAAGCGACCGATAGCAAACTGTACCCAGACGGTCTGCGACGAGATCTCTATCACGATCCCGACGCAGGACCATAGAGCCGAAAGCGAGATGGCCAGCCGGCGGCCGACCACGTCAGCAAGCTTTCCGGCTATGAGAGCGCCGAGCAAGCATCCAACAGGAAGGAGGCCGACGATGGTACCCTGCCTCGCGGCTCCGAACTCATAGTTGCCACTCGAGTCCTTCTCGCCGAAACGCTGAGCGAAGTCGGCCATGGAGAAGAAACCAGATATCTGACCGCTGACATAGCCAAACATGAAGCCGCCTATACTGGCGACGACACCCAAGAAGACTGACAGGAAGGTGACCCTTTGCTGTTTCGCCGGCGAAACTTCTGGGGAGGCCTGCTCCTGCTTGGTAGCAGAGCTGGCTTCATTCGAAGCCGCAGCATTTGGTGTTTCCACCTGGTCGGTGTGCTGTTTGAGGAAAGGCATATTTTTGCCTATTGATGGGGAAGAGGATGAGGATGAGGATCAAGGACTTACAAGCTGGTAAAAGCTTGGTTCATGTAGGTTTCCAGCCCCTTAAGAAGCCATGGCCACGGTGCGGTTTTAAACCTTAGGCGAAGCTCTAAAGAAAGTCATTTCGTTCGCCTGGACCACTGCGTCATCACCCCATCCGACTGGTGGCGCCGTGTCGCGAGAAGATTGTGTCGGATTTCCTTCGATGTCGATCGGCGGCCCCGATGGAACCATGGCAGCTATAGGGTCGCCCACATATATGGGCCCATCATGAGCACTCACGCAAGTTTGCTCCGCTGCGGTTAGTCCCGACAGAGCCGCCATCCGGAATAGCCGGCCACTTAGCTTTGATTATTTATCTGAAGGGCGCCGGTCCCCGAAGCTTGACGTTCCCGAGTCCAGGGGCATCGGGAGACTGGACGTGGGACTATACGACCTCGCACAGAAGACAGCTCACTCCTGAGGATATCTCAAGATCCAAGGTTATCGGTAAGACTCTGAAGTCTCGTCGTGACTGAGCTTAGGAGAAATTTATTTCCAAATCTCGTGTGTACGACGCAAGACGACATGCGTCATTGGATGAGATTATCTAGGGGACTTTTAGGGTGGCCGAGCAAGTACCGAGTCGGTCCTGTTGTGGAGCTAAAGCGGCTCTGCTCTGGGTCTCGAGGTCAACAAAAACTTCAACTCTTGCACTGTCGCAGAGATGACTAGGGGAAAAAAAGTTATTGTCTCCTTTTCAACAGCAAGGCGATTGAAACGATGGTGGCATAAAGCGTCGTACTAGGTAGAGAATCCACAGTAGTCTAGTGAAGATTTTCCCAGAGCGGCTTGTCTAGAATGGAAATATACTGGAACCTCCCTAGGGGGTTTTTTTTTTTTTCCCTCCTTTCTGTCTTTTCCCTTTTGTTCCTTTGCTCTATTTTATTCTTGTCATTTAAGCCGTCTCCTTCTACCAATGCTATCCAAAGCCTGAGCCGGTCACGAGGCTCCTTTCAACCCCCGACTTTGTTTAACATGGAGAGCCTATTTGGATCAGTCCGGATCATTCCTTAGGAGTTGATGCACAAACAACCAATCTAAGAGAGTCCCGTCGCTAACGATGGAGCCGGAGGCGAACCTCAGCGGGTCGTGTAGAGCCCGGCATCGTGCCATGCCGATGGTCGCTTAGCGCAGGTGTGTCTTCCGAGGCGGTTAAAGGAGATTCAAGGCCCTCAGGCTATTAGCGACAACTTCGTCCAAGTTCCGCTTTGGAAGTCCAAGCTTCTCATTCATGATCTCACCCGGTTCCTTTTCCAGGTGACCTCCAAACCTGCCCATTACGAACCCAGTTTCAATAAGCGCAAATGTGGCAAATATGTCACCGTTGCGGGCTGCTTCCTGCTTCTCCTTGATGAAATCCTCGCCATTGATAGTCTCGGTTTCATACTTGACGCCCTGGACTCTTTCAATAGCCGCAAGCAGCCGCTTCTGAGTAATGGCAAAGTCGCTCAGGAACAGGCACTTGTTCTTCGTCTCCTCCGGCTTTTTTAAGGCTCTGACCAGGGCGGCTGCGGTGTTCTCTTCGGTAGTGCAGGAGAAATAGCGGTCCCCATCGTCCCAGAAGGTGAACTTCCTCTCACGCACATGCATTCCCACGAAGTTATTGGCCATCGCCCATCTAGTCCACGCGCCACATGCGATGCTCATCCATTCGATGACACCATCGGCAGCCTTTTCTCGAAGATAATCTTGTATTTTTCCCTTATCATGGAAAACCACGTTGAGAGCCCGTGTTTCCGGCTTATTGTTGTTGAGACCAAACTCGTTCGGGATATATCGTCGCACCCCTGCAACTATAGCAGCGTCCACCATTCGAAACTGCTCTAGGACAGAGAGTGTGGTCATGCAGTTGATTATGACATCCTGCCCCTTGAACGCAGCTACCAGATCTTCCGTCGGGTAAGAATCAGGGATGATGATGGTCTTGAGGTATGTTGGCGGCTGAAACTTTGATGAGGCTCGTTGTAGAATCGTCAGGTTGAAACTAGATTCCTTCTGGAACTCGTCGAGCAAAACGGTCCCAATGGTACCGCTTGCACCTATGAGGAGAACGTTTCGAAAAGACGACATTTTGAGATGGGAATGTTCACGGACAATAGCAACAGCAATGAATTTCGGTGTAATGGTCGACAGGTATAGGCGCGTTGACTTGTTAGGAAACTATGATGAATACTTCCTTTCTTCGACTCACATTCTCTACGTCTTCTTCGAGTCCTTTTATGCTAAACCTTCGCCGCCAGGCTCATGATGAGCTACCTTGTCCCGGACTATTTTACGCCCATGGTCAGTAGCTCTGTTACTGAGGCAGATTGACATTCGCCTCTCGAGGGTTAGTAATTATCATGCGCTGCTACTGAGGTAGAAGCGCATGGGGCTTCGACGGCCCTTGTTCGACGAGATATCGTCAAATATCGTCTCGGAGGCCCTTTGAAATCCAGAGGTTGGTACTGGGTGATTATCAATCAAAACATTTGAATCGAAGAGAGTTCCATTCAATTGGGAGATGTGTTGACTGACAGCATCGCGATGTAGTCTGTCAAAACCATTCAAGTGTCCTCCGCATTGCCATCTCCGATGGTAGAGTTGAAGACCATTCAAATCGCCGATGGGGGCGATCGCCGTTGATTTTCCCAGTGGCTGACTGCGGCTTAATCGCCGATAGCTTCGACCAGAACCCAGCGAAGTCCGATCACACTCTGCGAACTGACCAATTCACCCACTCGGACGATGAGGCGATACCGGCTGAGGTCTAACACATGAAAATGTGTTCTTGGCGATTACTTCCAAAGACATGGGAACTTAGTAGGTACCTAGGTAGGTTAGGCACATGTAGACAAACACTACCTGACTGTTCGTTCAACGGATGAACTTGATCCCGAAGCAAGGCCGACAAGGGAGATGTGACTTAATTGCTGCATACGTTTACATTAACTATGCACCTAGATGTCCTAGGTCAGGTAGGTTCTGGAAGAAGAGAGATTGTATGAGGCGTAAGAATGTTGTTTCTTCTAAGTGGAAGAGATGATGCAAACTAGTGAGAGAATCTCTGTAGTAGCGGGGTGCACGGGCCATATTTATCTCCCATGAGCAAAAGAGTGCAATATAGCTAGGTATCAGAGGGGCTCAACCAGACTCAAAGAATTTCTTCCACGATACCTAATTGTGCTTCTAGCTTTTGGAGATGTATTTAATGCGTATAAATAACAAATATCAACCCTTCATGCCTAGATTCTAAACGCCACATAGTCTCTCGTACATTCAGACTCATCTTAAGATCGTGACAAAAGGGGTATAATGAACCACCGACGTCCAAACTCCGTACGTAAAGCAATGCTTGCAGAAAAACAAGATCTCGTCATCGTTACATTTTCCGACTACATGCGATTTCTTAGTTCAGCCACGCCCAACTCCCGAGTACCCTTCCGCTGTCCCGGGGTGCTAACTTGGTGAAGGCGGTGACACTCAAGTCGAGGTCGGTGGCCTCACAACCGACACAACGATCGACGACAGTGACGTCCACGCTAACGTTCCCCTCGCCGGTCTCAACATAGTCCCTCGTGATCCTGATAGTCTTGTGGCAAAGCGGATTGGAGTTGGGATCGGCCCCCCGGCCCGCGGCGTCGAAGATGATGTGCGATACGGATACGATATCTTCGCTACCGATCGACTGTATGCCGCACGCACCCAAAGCAGGTTCAAAGTACGTCAGATCGCCCGTGAAGACGCCCTTGTTGCCTGGAAGCGGTAGGTCCTCTGTGCCGGATGAGCGCCGTGACAGGCCCACCCCGAGGCCTATGGCCAACGGAGTAATTACGAAGAGGAGGATCGCAACGGGCAGGAGGATGTACAGGAACAGGAAACGTCGGGAGCGGCCAAAGTATGTTCGGTACGGTGGCAGAGCGGAATCTAGACGTCTGCGCAACGAAGCAGCAAGCGTAGGCTGTGCGGTGCCAATATCCGCGGTCGAGGCGGCGTGTATCGGAAGCGTAGACGCTCGGCGCGAGGATTCTTTTGGCCGGTCAAGCCCAAATACTGTCGAAGGCCGAGCTGATATGGATGAAGGTTCATCTATAGAGTTCCGCGACGGGAGGATTCGACCTAGCAGCGACTGTCGAGGTTTGGGTGGGTGGGTAATCGTCTCCCATTCCGGAAGCTGGTAGACGGGAGGGGGTGAAGAAGGGGCACCTTCGCTGTGGTCTGTCATATTTAAACGGCATTGATAGCCTGGGGAGTGACGATAGTAACCTAGCGTGAGATGGTTACGGGGGTTAGGTAAATATGAATGTCGATGGGAGGCAACCACCGACTCGTTTTGAAACCCAGTTAAACGACAGTGAGGGAAGAATAACTAGGGGAGGAGAAGTGAGAAAACGAAGGGCAGCATCTTCTTCCCTTGGAGATGCATTGGGGGGAAGAGAGAGAGGCCGACTGTGTATGAGGAGGTGGACAAATGGCAAACTTGTGGTGGAATTCTTACAAAGGGCGAAGAGGTGCAAACTAGGAAATGCGAAAAAAAGAGTCGGTTGAGTAACATCAAGTAACCAAAGCTTTCCGTGGCTTTGGTGTGGGGGATGCGGGGAATTCCAGGGGCGGTGTGGGGGGGGGGGGGGGGTTGTCCCCAGCATGTCCCAACTCAATTCAGGTACGGACCTTGGCAATCGATACATCCATACTATGTAGGTCTCCAACCACCTGGAGTGCTAATATAGGGCTATGCATGTACCTGGCATCAGACTTCCACAACACATCCACAACCTTCAATGTTCAATGTTCCCTCCAGCATGTGTGTATGTCCATCCATGGATGCGCCCCTGGATGCCCTAAATGCTAGGTGCCTAGATCAACAAGGGCACACCTACATGTTCGGCAGTATAAGAAGAAAGAAAGAAAAGGAAATCAATTGTCGCTCTCATGTATTCGCATGGGTATATCAAACAAACCGCCGCCCGAGACAATCGTAACCTGTCCGACCAACCCGTTAATAACACCAACACCAGGTATGCCGAGATCTTCCATTCGTGGCTTCTCATTAAGCCAGCCAGCCGTCTATAGGAGACGCTTCACACACACACAGCGGCAATAATCATGAAAAGCATCTGATCTTTCTCTCCTCCCTCGCCCTTTTTCTTTTCTTTCTTTTACATTCTTTTCCCCTAGTAGGTCGGCCTACTCGAAAACCTACCGATATCCGCCGGCCTCGGTGTGGAATGCTGCGAGAGGTTTGGACTGTCCATCAAGCTACGTACCTGGGGCGTACTAAAGCTACGGGATGAGGTCGAGCTGCTATCCCGGTTGTGGCCTTGAGGTCGTGACGGCATTGACGCCGATCCGGGCTGCTGGGGCGACGAATTCTGGCTCCTACTATTCCAATGCTGCTGCGTGCCCGGCATTGTGGGCGCCCAAGAATAACTGTCAAGCAGCGGCGTCGCCACCTGGGCATTGGCATAGATCGTGTCGCTGCCCCAAGACAGCTGGCTCTCCAAGTCGGCCCGCTGAGGCAGACTTGTCGTGCTGACGTCTGCTGTCTTTTGGTATTGTACCCTGTCCTTTTCCGGAACCTGGTGAGGCACCAGATCATAGCTAGATGGGTCGAGATACTGGATGGKGCCGCCCTGTGGGGGGAGCTCTTCACCTTCGTGCTTGCGGTTATTGTGTCGCGTGAGTTTCTCTAGGTCCACTGTGAGCTGGGGGCGAACACCACAAGGGGCGAAGAAATAGGTTAGGTATACATACCACTTATAATCTGAGCGAAGCTGAAAAGGATCAAGGCGCTAGAGAATATGGGAACCAGTTGACCGAAACTTGTTGCGTCGTTTTCCGGGTTCTGGTTGTTGTCGTCCAGCGCGACCCAGCCTGACTTGTCCACCCATCTCCGAAGGCTGAAGATGTATCGTGCTGATATTATGATGACGGCAAGGCTAAGGCCGATACCGAATGCGAGGTAGAACAGGAATACATTCTGCACAATCTTCCTCTGGACTGTTCCCAGACCGCAACATTGCCGAAATGGTTTGGCGATACGAGCTCTCAAGCCTGGTCTGCTTCTTCCCCGCCGTACGAACCGAATAATCTCGGCAATGATGGCAGCTCCATAAAAGAGTAGAGTGATGATGTACAGGTTCCACCCTTGGATCTTATTGCCAGGTGTCGACAGGGCAAGATTGTCCTTGAAGAAGACACTGGCACTCGACGTCGTATCGTGGAACGTACTCGACAGCGAAGCGGCCCCGGTTTGAAAGCAGACGGCTGGTAGGAATATAAGACTATCAGTCTCGTTTGCGTTTGGAATACCAGTAGGAAACGGCGTGTCCGAGTCCCCATTTTGGTTGGTCATTAGTAACCCAGTGGCTATAAAAACAAACGTTACGCAAGCGATGCGGAGGAGAGCGAGCGTCGGATAGGCCCAGTACGTTCTAACTATCGTGACGGAAATGAGGTGAGTTGCGCAGGTAAGCAACATCATATTTGCGACGATATTGTAGTGATAGGCTGAGATTGAGCAGCCTTTTTCAAATTTAAGTGTGAGCGCATACGCCGCTCCTGTAAATACCTGTTGATCGCTACAGGCAAGGATGAGTGTTTCCAAGATGTCGGAGAAGCTTGTCCGTTTCTGTCTCTCAGCCTTTTGCCTGGAACAGATATACATATTAGCTACATCAATCTCTATGTGTACCTAGGTACCTAATGCGAGGAGATGTGAGGTATCTTACTGCTCGGTGTAGGTTTTCTTCCAATGCCAGGTTTTTGAAGCTTGCCAAATTAATGATAAAAAACCAGCAGCTATAGCGAACGAAGTTACGGCAACGAAGACTCCAAGGATCTGTTCTGTGTAAGTTTAGGTTACGACGCGAAGTACTGGTAGGAAATATACCCCTATACCAGCAACATCAGGATCCCCAGGGAATTGTCTCCTAGTATAATTTCCAATGCTTGTAAACGGTGCTTCCACGGTGGCGTTGCCGTTAACAGTGGTGTTTTTACCAGTGACTTGGCAGTTGGGGGTGATGTTATATCTCGTCTGGCATTCGGCAACAGAAATATATGAACCCATCGTATCTGTTGTATCTGTTGGGTATTGGCCTGTGGCTCAATGGTGGAAGGAAAACTGGGATTAGAGTCTGACGAGGTTCTGCTGCGAGAAACTAAATATATATAAAAAGTGTTCACTTTCAAACCCAACACATCCACCAACACCAGGCCAATCCATATCCGAGAGTGTGGCAGGGCCTTATCTATTAGTCTCGCACGGCAGACACTGTCGTGTAATGTTTCTGCCATAGTTGCATGACAGGGGGGTAATTCACGAGTTGTGCCAGCCGATTATAATATCAAACGGACAATATGTGCATTTCGAATCCTTCGGGCTAGCGAACGCTGCCTCTATCTATGTTCTGGGCCAACTGAGGCTGAGAGAACCATTCCCAGGGAAGGAACAAAAGGGGGGGCGATATCATGTCATCAGCCGCCTAGGTGTGTGAAACTATGCAGGGGGTCTAAAGACTGTAGCTACAAAAGTCTCTATGTGGTATATACCCTTTGGTAGCTGGTTATGCAGACATTCTCCTGTAATATTTAGAAGAGAGGCCGGATTCTCCTCGCCTCAGCGGCTTCCCAGATAGAACGGATATTGGATGCGGCCTGGTGGTTCACAGCATGGCTTACACAAGAGCTATAAACACCTAAGAGGTATGTTAGCCTGCAGAATTCGGCAGTTGAGGGCCTCACCGTAGACTGGGTCATTTTGCAATTGTCGCGAGTGTGTATCAGCAACCCCAGTGGTCGCATTTTGTTTWCCCCCCCCCCCCCCCCCCGGATGCACAAAATCGACCACAAAACCGTCCGTACACCAGCAAGACGGGACGGTCTAAATATGGAACAAGGCTATGGCGACGTAACCCC